>ML805168.1:114914-129958 GCA_009831015.1 Picea engelmannii | reverse complement strand
GCCCTGCACAGAGTTCCTTTGTTTGGGGTCAACATATATCCTAATATGAGTAATCCTTATCATGTCACTTTCTCCTTGCAAGTGATTTCCTTGGTAATGATGTCATTACAACCCTTTATGAATCAGTTGGGAGGAGGATACTATCCTACCAGATAGGTCCATGGTGTATACCAGAACTCTGTTTGACCCGTGATCTCTTAAAACCAGTCTTTCCTGGGAGCATGGGATCAGACGTTGCAACCCCAACTCCCTTTTCCAACCACGCCAAATCTTTCAAACTTGTCAAAATTGATGAATGACCCAGTGCGTCACAATCTATCATGCCCCCCCATCCCTACCAAGATTTCCTATGAAATTCCAAATTTTGAGGGAAAGACTAGTGAGGACCTGAGTGATCATGTGACTACCTTTCACCTATGGTGCTCATCTAACTCCCTCAATGATGATTCTAGTTGTTTTAGGCTATTTTAATACACCCTTATTGGGGTTTCCACGAAGTGGTACATCGAGCTACCCGAGGGAATATATGAAACTTTCAATTAGATGGTCTTTGATTTTCTCAACCACTTCCAATTGTTGGTTCATTACGATGTCGACATAGAAATTTTATTGTCTTTTTGTCAAGATAAAGCCACCCACATCTCCGATCATATCCAAGAGTGGCATAGATGAAAGAGGTTGATTAAATATTACATTCCTCCAGAGTTTCTATTGGAATGGTTCCTCAAGTATTTATTGCCTTACATTTCGATGGATGTTTTGTAGTATTCCACATATAAAATAGTATGCAAAACAAAAATATTTTATCTAGAAATGGCAGAGAATCAATGATATAGCCAAACAAATACCAAAATCATACCAAAATAATACCAGAATATCACCAGGCAGATCATTTTGATTACTGATAGAAATGTTCACTTGCCTCTTCGAGGGGGAAACCTTCAACAGAGAAGATCTCTATTACAATAATATCCAAGGCAAGATTTCTCATTCTCTATACTCTTATTTATATTAAATCTATCTATCCAAAAGAACAATGTAGAGGAAGATCTTTCTAGAAGCGGAAGCTTCTATTAGGTTTGCTTACATTTAACTTATTCTTTCGTATTGCTAAGCCTTATTAATATTGGAATTTATTAAATGGAATTATATTATTCTACAAATGTGAGGGGTTAGGGAGGTTAGGCCCCTAACATTCCCTCCCCCTTGAATAAAAACCTTGTATTCAGTGCTTAAGATGAGGAAATTGTTGTAGAATGGTGGTTGGATCCCAAGTGGCATATTCTAGATTTGTATCTTTCCATTGGACTAACACTTCCTTGATGTTGGATGACAGAGAGGATTCTCTTGCTGGGGAAACACTACTTGTGGATCCAACCATATGGAACCTTCTTGATCCAACTCAGGGAGACTAGTTTGATTTTGGCACTTTGTTCCAATCACCTTCTTTAAGCAGGAAACATGAAAAATAGGATGTAGCTTTGACTGAATGGGTAGAACTAACTGATAGGCCATCGATCCCACCTTCTTGAGCATTGTATAAGGACCATAAAATTTAGGCACAAGTTTATGACAATGTACAACATTGAGTGAATTCTAATTATAAGGTTTTAATCAAAGAAACACCTGGTCCCATTCAAAAAAATGTCGTTCGGAATGACCTTGATCTAATTGTTTCTTCATGCAATTATGAGCAATGACCAGATTTTTTTTAGGGCATGAATAATATCCTCTCAGACAATAATATTCTTTTCAACCTCCTGAACGTTTGAGACCCCTAGCAGGTATGACATAACCGCTAGATATTTTGACCATGGACTGCTTCAAAAGGAGTCATGTGAGTAGTTATATGGTAAGATATGTTGTAAAACCATTCATCTAGGGGTAACTATTGATCCCACTGATGTTTCCTCTCAGATGAAAAACACCTCAAATATGTTTCCAAACACTTTTTGACAAATTCAATCTGGCCATCCGTTTGGCGGTGATAGGCAATGCTGATATGCAATTGGGTTCCCCATAGATTGAACAATTGTTGCCAAAAATTATTGGTGAAAGTGGGGTGTCTATCATATACAATAGAATTGGGCATGCCATGAAGCTTGAAGATATTATCCATGAATATATGAGCCATTGTGGATGCTGTGAATGGGTGTTGAAGAGCACAAAAATGAGCATATTTGGAGAGACAATATACGACCACCATGGTGACTAACTTATTTCCTGATTTAGGTAAGACCACAATGAAATCCATATAAATGTATCACCAAATTAGCAGGGGAAATTAGAAGTGGTTGGAGTGTGCCCGAAGCTTTGAGATTTTCTCCCTTGTTGTGTTGACATGCATCACATTCACCCACAAAGGTGCGAACATCCTATTTCATACCATCCCAAAAAAAAGAACGTTTGATCCATTCATAGGTTTTGGTAAACCATGAATGCCCAACTATGGGTGAGGCATGATGTTCAGAAAGAATTGTAGATTTAAGTTGTGATTGCTTGCATAAATACAAACGACCTTTTTAGTGAAGCTCTTCATTGTGCCAAGAGTACCCTAGAGAAACTGAAGAATTGAGTTGCAATTGGTGGAGCAGGCTATAATGTTTTGGGTCTTTCAATCATTCATGATGAACAACTTGGAGCCAATATGGTACAATGAAGTAGAGGGAGAAAAGGGACCCGTTTTCTTCATATTTATAGATAGAGAATCGACCACAAAATTTTCCTTTCTCTTCTTGTAAATGATCTCATAATCATAGCCAAATAGCTTAGTCACCCTTTTTTGTCGTGTCGGGGATGAAATTCGTTGTTCCAGGAAATACTTGAGACTCTGATGATAAATTTTGATTTGGAATCGTTGGCACAATAAATAATGATTCTAGAGATCCGCATCATGCATAATAGCTAACATTTCCTTTTCATAAATGGATTGGCCCAAATGAAATTCTAAAATATGTTTTCTAGTGAAGGCCAAAGGCCTACCATCTTGCATGAGGAAAACACCAATTCATTTCCTAGAAGCATCACATTCCAATACAAATGTATTTCTGAAGGCTGGAAGCGCTAGGATAGGGGTCGTGAACATAGCATCTTTGAAGGCTTGGAAGGCATGATACATAGTTGAATTCCAAGTAAAAGAATTATTTTTAAGGAGAGAAGTGATAGGAGCTGAAAATTTTCCATAATTCTGAACAAACTTCCTATAATAACTCGTTAAACCCAGAAACCCATGCAAGCTCTTAAGAGTTTTAGGGCGAGGAAAATCCTGCATAGATTCAATTTTCTTAGGATCCACTCAGACACCATCCTTGCTGACAATATGACCTAGATATTCCACTTCTAAGGCACCAAAGGAAAATTTAGATTGTTTGAGGAAAAGTTGATGCTTAGAGAGGAGATGGAGAACTTGATTCACATGGAAGAGATGGGATGGCCAAGTTTTACTATAGATGAGAATATCATCAAAGAAAACTAAGACAAAATTATAGAGAAAGTTGGAAGACATGATTCATAAGACTTTGGAAAGTGGAAGGAGGATTACACAATCCAAAGGGCATTACCAAGAATTCATAATGACACTCATGAGTGCAAAATGCAGTCTTAGGAATGTATTCTTCTTTCATACAGATCTGGTGGTATCCAGAACATAGATCCAGTTTGGTGAAGTAATGAGCACCACTCAATTCAACCAAGAGGCTATCAATGATAGGAATGGTGAATTTGTCTTTGATGGTGAGTTTGTTGAGGGAACAAAAATCAGGACACAAGTGCCAAGTACCTTCTTTCTTGAGTACCATGACCATAGGGGAAGAATAGGGGCTATTAATGGTATGGATCACAATCACTTATAGCAATTCATGAACAATTTTCTCAATTTCATTCTTTTGGGAAAAGTGATGACGATAAGTCCAAACATTGGGAGGAATACTTCCTGGGACAAGAGGGATGGCATGATCATGGAATCCATGGAAAGGGGGAATTTCTTTGGGAGTGGCAAAAACAAATTGGTGGTGGAAGAGGATAGATTGGAGGTCGGGATGCACAAAAGGTGTCTCAACATAATGAATGGAGTGGATTTGGGCTATAATTCTTGTATGACCTTTTTTGAGGAGATTTTCCATGCGATGGGAACTGATGATCTCAACGGAGGCCATTGTGATTCCTTGGAACTTATACTAGTGTTCCTCCTATTGGAATTACATGGTTAAGTCCTTAAAATCCATGATAATGGGGCCTAGAGTGTGTAACCATTCGACACCAAGAAAAATGTCGCAACCACCCATGTCTATAGAAAACATATGGGATTTCAGGTGATACTGACCAATTTGAAGTCGTACATTTTCACATCATCTCCCACATTTCATGGAACCAGCATTGGCAATCATGATTGGAAAATTATTGACGAAACAGAGGTAACAATTGACTTCTTTGGAAATGCGGTGATGAATAAAATTATGGGTGCTACCACTGTCCACAAGGATGATGAATTTCCTATTTTTTTTGTAACCAATAAATTTGAGATTCTGGGGAGCAAAGAATCCAGTGAGGGCATTAAGTGAAATCACTAGGTCATTTTCTGATGGATCAGAGGGTGGGTTCGTATCACATGGAAGTGGTAGTTCCTCCAAAGGTGGAACAAAAATATCTTATTCATAAATATCCTCAGTCACAGCCATAAAAAGATTATGTTCCTTACACTTGTGCCTGGGAAAATATTTGTCATCACAATTATAACAAATACCCTTGAGTTGACGTTCAAAAATTTCAACCCTAGTTAATTTTTGGATCTTAAGGGGAGTGGCAGGAGGGGCATAATTGGTGGGTTTAGGACGAGGAGGAAAGAAGGGTTTGTGGGTCTACGAGGATACAATATGTTGGGATTCCTTGGCTTATTGAGTATCTTCCAACCAATTCTGGGGGTGTGCCATGAGAACATGGGTACAAAGTTCATATTTGTGGCCATTGATAAAGCATTCCCTAAAGAAAGCATATGAAATTCCCTATGTTCTGAAAGCCAAGTTATCAAATGCGGAAATAAATTCTTCCACTGTCTAAGACTTCTTTAAGTTGGTCAAACGACCTAAATGGTGGATGTAAGAGTCAAAGTGGTCATAAAGTTCGGCCACAAACTGTGTCCAAGAAACATACCCTTGGTGTGCCTTTTTTTTCCATTTCATCCATTTGCATCATTCTGAATTGAGATATAGGACACCATAATGAAGATTGGCTAAAACATCAGTAATGCCATGCAAAGAGAAATAATGTTCCATTTGGGTGACCCAGCCTGTGGGATCTGATCCATCAAATTTTTTCAACTCAATTTTGGGAGGGCATAGGTCTTGAGAAAATTGGGTAGTATGAGGACCTTGGTAATGCGCAGAGTCATGGTCATATTGATAAGATGGTTGTTCATAAGAGGAAGGGTTCTGGGAACGACCCATGAAGTGTTCAAAGGTGGATTTCAGGTAACTGAGGTATTTGAGGTCTTCTATGTGGGAACATTGTGCCTTGAGGACCTCAATAGCTGAATTGATTGAGCTAATGTTGGCACTGATAGTATTGATGTATTCCTTATTCTGGTGGGTGTCAGTAATCAAGGTATTGAGTTCTTGGTCTCTCGTGATAGCCATTTGTAAAAATTCATAGGCAAATGGTATAGGGGAAACAAAATGGGTCTGGAGGGGTGGGTGGGACCACTGAGAAGAAGGATGTCAAAAGATAGGTACCACTATGATCAGGGTGAAAAGGGGGATCCAATGGGATAGAGGCAAAATAAGGGTGTTGAACAATGGTTGGGTCCACCAAAACAAATATGTTAAAAATGATAGGTATCACTACAATCAAGGTGAAGAGAGGAACCCAGTGGGATACGTCCCAAAAAAGTGTGTCGAAGGGACCACTTGAGTCAGTGAGATAATGAAGTGTATTCCACTCTTATTTATACTGGTTTGCAAGCACTAGGGTGTTGTCTCTTCATCAAGCAGGGATGACTTCTTCACTTAGGGGCTAAAACCACTTTAATTAGGCCTGGGGGTGACTTCTTAATTATCATCATATAATTATGGTTTGACCAATCCACAAAAGGGGATTTGGTCTTATACAAATGTCAAATTGATCAATCCACAAAAGGGGATTGATCTATAAGATGATAACTCAATGATAAGTAAAATATTCTTTGTAGTTACAATATTTCTAGACTGGTCAAGAAAGTTCCATGTCCATATGGATTCCTATAAGGTTGTTTTTGGCTTAGTCTTATACCACTCATATGATGACATGGTCGATCACCCAAATGCATACACTAGTCAGAAATTGAATAAATTTGAAAGAAATTATTCAACAATAAAGCGAGAGGCTCTAGCTATGATTTATATTGTTCAAAAAGTTTGACACTCTTTATTGGAAAATCCATTTATCTTCTTCCCAAACCATTAGGAACTCAAATATTTAGTAAATAAACAGGTCCATCAAGGGAAAATTTGTCAAAAACTACTAATATTCCATGAATTTGATTTTGAGTTAGTCATCTTACTTGAAAAAATGAATGTCATCCCAGACCATTTATATTGACTTGAGACAGGAGAAGATCTCGCTAGGATTGAATACAACTTGCCAAATGCTAATTTATTCAGGGTCAAAGAAACCCCCAAGGAACTCGAAGAAATTGAAATTTTTTTAGAAGAAGGGAAGGTCCCAAAATATATCCTTGCAAATGAAATAAAGATCCTATCATTAAAAGAAACACCATTCACACTCATGAATGGATACCTTAGTAAACTAGGTATTGATAATATTCTATGAAGATGTGCACATTAACATGAACGGTGTAACAGGAACAACCCACTAGTTAGATTTCAAGGGAATAGGGTACTTAAATATAGTTCCCTTAATCGATCTCAAAATTTCCTTTTGATAGAACCATCATCTTCTTCTCATCAAGAGCTTTCCAACGACTGTAATTTTACCCAAAACTGAGTTATAGATGGAAATTTTTGGCTTCCCAAAATTTTTGGGCCCTCACTGGTCAACAAGCAACTCCTTACCATGTGGCATCCACATGACCACTTATTAATCATTCCATATGAAGTGGTTGTGAAACGTTATATTTATGGCCTGATCCCTTGGCCCACCTTTCATCGTCGTTGACCTTTCTTTTAACCCATGAATCACTCACACTATTGTTATAACAATTTTTTCCACACTCTATGGATGTTTCTTTGATGTCCTTCCATTTCCCTCTATAGACTTAAATTCCCCTTTTTTCTCACTCCAGAGTCAAAATTAAATTTTTTTGTCCATATACATGAGCTAGACTTAGACAACTCACATATACATAGGTTGCTCCATTACAACCCGGGTACATCAGGTTTTGTGCTTAAAACTTAAAAAATATGTCTGGTTTCCATGCGATGTCATGAGTTCCATGATCCTTGACCTTCCATACACTAGAAATTCTCTGAAATGATCCTTCAATTCCATTTCAAGGCTATAAATTGAGCCATATACAATCCTTCAAGAATTCATCATTGAGAGAAAATACACTTTGGAGAAATTTCACCTCATATTGAGTCTGCATCCCTTTGTCCTTGAAAGTATGAACTTCTTGTGTTCATCCCCCAAGATCTTCCTATATTAAGATGGAGAACGTCATTGAATCTTAATACTTGTGAGATTTACTTTGTGGAGGATTGAAATGGTGAAGGCCCAGCTAGAGGGACTTAGTTTCTCGGTTCTGATATGTGTCGTTACAAAATTTTGTCACCTGTGCACTTATGTTGATTACATTAATAGAAATACTCTTTTCTCGTACATTTATATGTTGCAAATATTTTTATTACTTTCCATGGGCATATTTTTTATGCATGTTAATGTATTATGCTAGTTTATATGCTAATGTTCTATATAGTTTCCACATGCTTGTGTATCTTGGATGTTGAGGACAAGTTCAAAGTATAAAAATTTGGTATGTGAGCTCAGTCGTGAGCTCAACCGTGGTCTTCTTCAGACATCCGGATGAGGTAGGCTTCTAGCCTTCTCTTGTTATCATTTTCATTCATCTATCATACTTAAAATTAGAGTTGATTTCTAGGTGTCATTCTGTCTATTTTGGTTTTCCCCTAGCCAAAGAGATATTTTCCTCGTAACAAAATTGGGGAATGTGTTGGGGAAGATCTCCCTTTTGGGGTGTTGAGTGTCATTTCTCCTTTATTTTCTCTATTTTTTCCTGATTTTCTATCTCACTTGTTTCTTGAAAGCCTTTATTTTTCTTTGTATCTAATTTTCTTGGCCTAACCCTTTCTTAGGAAGTGTCTTATCTGGCATACATAGGTTTTCCCTTGATAGTCACGTACATACACATTCTATCTATCTTTAGGGCACATACATATGCCTATGTTCACTTAAAAATCAGATACACTATATTATGAGTCTTTTTGGTTGAATTTAGTGTTTGTTGGGTGATTTTTGTTGGTTGTGGAGACTTATTGGGTCCCTATCGTGACTGTTGAGTGCCTACAGAGTGATAGGAAGTCGTGTTATTGGTGAATATTTTGGGAGAATTCTTTCCTTTTCATTTTTCTCATTTGTTGTCCCTACATTTTGGTCTGAGTAGTCGCTTCTTGGTGTCCTTATTGGCTTATCTCTTTTTTCTTGCAGTAGGGTCTGCCTGAGAGGTTGTTATCCAGTCCTTGAATTTTCATTTCATTATATTGAAAATACAAAAAAAAAAGACATTTGTTTCTTTTTTTCATTTTACTTAGAGCATTTTCACTTTTGGCTACTTTACATTAGTTTTGGCATATTAGGAAAGATTGAACTTCATTGAAATTGTAGATATTGCATATTGGAAACTACATTTAGAAACATACCATCTCTTTGAAAATCAAGACTAGTACTTAGCAATGTTTTTGTATTTTATTTCCTTTTTCTTTTTATATATGTTGAGTTATAATACCATCAGTTTCACGATCACACCTCTTGAGTAAGAATAAGCATTTAAAATTAACGCTGAATAATTAAAATTTATTAGAAACAATTATATTTTTCAAGGTACACAAACAAGTTTAGGACCTAGGGCCTTGGAATAGTATTTTGTGAGTAAACTTCTCCAAATCTATAAAAATTAACATATGTGTCTAATCAGGAGTGGTGAAATCAATTTTGTAATTAGTGTCCTCAGGAGGCTCTTCTCACACCAGATTTAAGAATGAGGTCAGGTGAATTTGGTTGTAGAGACAACCCTCTAATACCTTCCTAGCGTCTGAGATATTTTGGGGATTCTATTCATATCTAGGGGTTTTGTTAGTTACTTTACCTCCTTGGGAGGGGGTGTTTTCAAGATTTATTGCTTTTCTACCCTACCCATATGGTGGACCGAACCTGCGACTAATTTCTTGAGAATTGGTTATACTGTGGTGACTTTAGTTTCTCGAACCAGGTAGCCACATAGGTAGCTTGCATGGGTTATTCTGCAGGTACCTTGAGTTAGATAGGGATCGGACAATACATACACTTAGGAATCTGACTAAATGCATTATTAATCCCATGAGGGTCCTTATAATTAGTTATGTTACCTCCACTCTATTGTTTAGGACTCTCATCCCCTCCTGGGAGAGGCATACCTTCTTTAGTTTGGGAGGTCCCTTCAACCATCATATCTTATTTTTGTGCATTGGCCTTTAGCTTTATTTAGGAGTGTTCTATTTTATTACTAGTTGGCATTAGAATTTTTTATTGCATCTTGGGTATTGCATCATCGTGAAGTAAGACCATCCTGATCCCCGCCGATATCTTTGTCTTTTGAATCAACCACCATGGTTTGGTCCTTTATCGAAGCCACCTTCTAAAAGGAGTAGAATTAATCAACGGGTTACATATATCTCCACTCACAATCACCCTACCATGAGTATTGAGTCAAATATGAATTTCTCATGAAGCCCTTCGACTCTGGTGTCCTCTATGATTAGTGGGGTCCCCTCGACTCCCTTATCATGAGTTGTTTGGATTTTGAAGCCTCCCTCACCTAATGCTACCCAACCCATGGTCTCGGTTTAGCTCATGGGAACAAATCCTTTTGTATTAATGAGAAGTATGTCGAATTATAGTACTTAGTCCATGCCTTGGGCCTCTAATACTTTCTCTTTTGGTATTCCACACATGACTTCATTCATTCCATCCTATGTTTTTTAATCTCATGTAAATCCTAGTTTTGGGTCTAGGGGCATGACACCTCCTTATACTCATTTTTCATTTGGTGGGGGGAATATCCCTCAACCAACTCCCACACTAGGAGGTTGTAATCCTCCTTCCTCTGGACCCAATCCTAGATACACCTTTCTAGGATCAAGTTCTCAAATGGGTGGTCCTTCTACTTCTTATATCTTGTCAATCCATCCTTATTACTCTATGCATGTTCCTACGAATGATTTTCTCATGGAAAAATTACCTCTTACCTCTAGTGTTTCATCTGGATGAAGTCAATTTTATAGTATGGGAAACCCCCCACATAGAGTTCCTTTGTTTGGGGTCAACATATATCCTAATATGAGTAATCCTTATCATGTCACTTTCTCCTTGCAAGAGATTTCCTTGGTAATGATGCCCTTACAACACTTTATGAATCAGTTGGGAGGAGGATACTATCCTACCAGATAGGTCCATGGTGTATACCAGAACCCTATTTGACCTGTGATCTCTCAAAACCAATCTTTCCCAGGAGCATGGGATCAGACATAACAACCCCAACACCCCTTTTGGACCACGTCAAATCTGCCAAACTTGTCAAAATTGATGAATGACCTAGTGCATCACAATCTATCATAGCCCCCCATCCCTACCAAGCTACCCTATGACATTCCATAGTTTGAGGGAAAGACTAGTGGGTACCTGAGTGATCATGTGACTACCTTTCACCTATGGTGCTCAACTGACTCCCTCAATGATGATTCTGTTTGTTTGAGGCTATTTCAATGCACCCTTATGGGGGTTTCCATGAAGTGGTCCATCGAGCTACCCGAGGGAACATATGAAACTTTCAATCAGATGGTCTTGGTTTTTCTCAACCACTTCCAATTGTTGGTTCATTACAATGTCGACACAGAAATTTTATTGTCTTTTTGTCAAGATAAATCCACCCACATCTCTGATCATATCCAAGAGTGGCATAGACAAAAGAGGTTGATTAAATCTTACATTCCTTTAGAGTTTCTATTGGAATGGTTCCTCAATTATTTATTGCCTTCCATTTCGATGTATGTTTTGTAGTATTCCACATATAAAATAGTATGCAAAACAAAAATATTTTAGCTAGAAATGGCAGAGAATCAATGATATAACCAAACAAATAACAAAATAATACCAAAATAATACCAGAATATCACCAGACATAGCACTTTGATTACTGATAGCAATGTTCACTTGCCTCTTCGAGGGGGAAACCTCCAGCAGAGAAGATATCTATTACAATAATATCCAAGACAAGATTTCTCATACCCTATACTCTTATTTATATTAAATGTATCTATCCAAAAGAACAATCTAGAGGAAGATTCTTCTAGAAGTGGAAGATTCTATTAGGTTTGCTTACATTTCACTTATTCTCCCTTATTGCTAAGCCTTATTAATATTGGAATTTATTACATGGAATTATATTATTATACCTATGTGAGGGTTTAGGGAGGTTAGGCCCCTAACATTCCCTCCCCCTTGAAGAACAACCTTGTCTTCAAGGCTTAATATGAGGAAATTGTTGTAGAATGGTGGTTGGATCTCAGGTGGCATCTTCTGGATTTGTATCTTTCCATTGGACTAACACTTCCTTGATTTTGCGCTGACGGAGAGGATGCTCTTACTGGGCCAACACTGCTTGTGGCTACAACCATATGGAACCTTCTTCATCCAACTCGGGGAGACTAGTTTGATTTTGGCACTTAGTTCCAATCACCTTATTTAAGTAGGAAACATGAAAAACATGATGTATCTTTGACTGAATGGGTAGAGATAAATGATAGGCCACCGATCCCACCTAATTGAGCATTGTATAAGGACCATAAAATTTAGGCGCAAGTTTCTGACAATGTGCAGCTTTGAGTGAAGTCTAATTATAAGGTTTTATTCGAAGAAACACCTGGTCCCCTTCAAAAAAATGTCGTTCGGAACGACCTTGATCTGATTGTTTCTTCATGCGATTATGAGCCATGACCAAATTGTTTTTTAGGGAACGAAGAATATCCTCTTGGATAGTAATATTCTTTTCAACCTTCTGAACCTTTGAAACCCTTGGCAGATATGACAGAAATGATAGAGTATTTTGACCATAGACTTCTTCAAAAGGAGACATGTGAGTAGTTGTATGGTAAGATATGTTGTACCACCATTCATATAGGGGTAACCATGAATCCCACTGATGTTTCCTCTCAGATGAAAAACACCTCAAATATGTTTCCAAACACTTTTTGACAACTTCAGTCTGTCCATCCATCTGGGGGTGATAGGTAGTGCTGAAATGCAATTGGGTTCCCTGTCGATTGAACAATTGTTGCCAAAAATTATTGGTGAAAGTGGGGTCTCTGTCAGATACAATAGAATTAGGCATGCCATGAAGCTTGAAGATATTATCCATGAATACTTGAGCCATTGTGGATGTTTTGAATGGGTGTTGAAGAGCACAAAAATGAGCATAATTGAAGAGACAATCTATGATCTCCATGGTGACTAACTTATTTCTTGATTTAGGTAAGCCCACAATGAAATCCATATAAATGTATCTCCAAATAGAAAGGGGAATCAGAAGTGGTTGGAGTGTGTTCAAAGCTTTGAAATTTTCTCCTTTGCTGCGTTGACATGCATCACATTCACCCACAAAGGTGCAGTCGTCTTGTTTCATACCATCCCAGAAAAAAGAATGTTTGACCTGTTCATAGGTTTTGGCAAACCATGAATGCCCAACTGTGGGTGAGGCATGAAGTTCAGAAAGAACTGTGTATTTAATTTGTGATTGCTTGCATAAATAAAAAATACCTTTTTAGTGGAGCTCTTCATTGTGCCAAGAGTACCTTGGAGAAACTGAAGAATTATGTTGCAATTGGTGGAGCATGCTATAAATTTTTGGGTCTTGCAACCATTCCTGATGAGCAACTTGGAGCCAATCTGGTACAAAGAAGGGGAGGGAGAAAAGGGAGAGAATCGACCACAAAATTTTCCTTTCTCTTCTTGTAAATGATCTCATAATCATAGCCAAATATCTTGGTCACCCATTTTTGTTGCGTCGGGGATGAAATTCGTTGTTCCAGGAAACATTTGAGACTCTGATGATCAATTTTGATTTGGAATCGTTGGCCCAATAAATAAGGATGCTAGAGATCCACAGCATGCATAATAGCTAACATTTCCTTTTCATAAATGTATTGGCCCAAATTTCGTTCTAAAATATGTTTTCTAGTGAAGGCCAAAGGCATACCATATTGCATGAGGACAACACCAATTCATTTCCTAGAAGCATCACATTCCAATACGAATGTATTTCTGAAGTCTGGAAGTGCTAGGACAGGGGCCATGCACATAGCATATTTTAAGGATTGGAAGGCATGATACATAGTTGAAGTCCAAGTAAAAACATTATTTTTAAGGAGAGAAGTGATAGGAGCTGCAAATTTTCCATAATTCTGAACAAACTTCCTATAATAACTCGTTAAACCTAGAAACCCATGCAGGCTCTTAAGAGTTTTAGGGGGAGGCCAATCCTGTATAGATTCAATTTTCTTAGGATCCACTCGGACACCATCCTTGTTGACAATATGACCTAGGTATTCCACTTCTGAGGCACCAAAGGCACATTTATATTGTTTGAGGAAATGTTGATGCTTAGACAGGAGATGGAGAACTTGATTCACATGGGAGAGATGGGATGGCCAAGTTTTACTATATATGAGAATATCATCAAAGAAAACTAAGACAAAATGACAGAGAAAAAGTTGGAAGACATGATTCATAAGACTTTGGAAAGTGGAAGGAGAATTACAAAATCCAAAGGGAATTACCAAGAATTCATAATGACACTCATGAGTGAGAAATGTAGTCTTGGAAATGTCTTCTTCTTTCATACGGATCCAGTGGTATCCAGAACGTAGATCCATTTTGGTGAAGTACTGAGAACCACTCAATTCATCCAAGAGGTTATCAATGACAGGAATGGGGAATTTTTCTTTGATGGTGAGTTTGTTGAGGGAATGAAAATCGCGACTCATGTGCCAAGTACCTTCTTTCTTGAGTACCATGACCACAGGGGAAGAATAGGGGCTATTAATGGTATGGATCACAACAACTTCTATCAATTCATGAACAATTTTCTCAATTTCATTCTTTTGGGAAAAGTGATGACGATAAGTCCAAACATTGGTAGGAATACTTCCTGGGATGAGAGGGATGGCATGATCATGGAATCCACAGAAAGGGGGAAGTTATTTGGGAGTGGTAAAAGAAAATTGGTCATGGGAGAGGATAGATTGGAGGTTCGGATGCACATAAGGTGTCTCAACAACATGAATGGAATGGATTTGGGATATAATTCTTGAATGACCTTTTTTGAGGATATTTTCCATGCAATGGAACCAATGATCTAAGGGGAGGCTATTGTGATTCCTTGGAACTTATATTGGTGTCCCTCCTATTGGAATTACATGGTTAAGTCCTTAAAATGCATGAGAATGGGGCCTAGAGTGCATAACCATTCAACACCAAGAAAAATGTCACAACCACCCATGTCTATAGAAAACATATGGGATTTCAGATGATACAGACCTATTTGAAGTTGCACATTTTGCAAGATACCAGATATATAAAATATGCAGAACAGAAATAAAATGCTAGAAATGGCAGAATAACAATGAAATATCCATCATAATATTCACAATACACAGAAATGATATATGAAATAGCAATAGAAAAGCACTTTGATTCAGAAAGCAATGTTCACAGGCCTCTTCGAGGGGGCAACCTCCAGTCGAGCAGCGCTCTGTTACAATAATCTCCAAGCTAGGGTTTTCATA
>ML805168.1:41721-100087 GCA_009831015.1 Picea engelmannii | reverse complement strand
ATAAATGTTTGCATACCTTCTTTTAGTTTGGAGAGTCTTCCCTTTCGGTTAATAGAGTTATTTCCATGAGCTCTAGCTTGAGTATGCAAGTCCTTTCATCTTGGATAGAGGCTTTACCAAAATGTATGCTTATCTTCTCATCTATGGAGATATGTATTGGAGAAAACATTTTCTTCTTTCTGGACTTCATCATGGGTAGTGTAATGCTTGTACTGTAGTTTGGAACACTGTGAAGGCTTCTTGTAGATTTGAACAATAGAGTATATCATAGTTGGAGAACTAAAACATATCCATGTGGCACTTCTTCTGTCATCATGAGATCTGATCTTCTGAGTAGTCATCTTGATGTTATAGGAAATCTTCACCACACTTCTGCTGTGCACTGGATGTTCTCCACCATGTTGTCTTCTTCTTATATGCATACAGGAGTATCTTTCTGGTATGCCTCAAAGTCTTGAGATTTCTCTGCATGCGCTCTTTATTCAATTTCTTCTGGAGAACCTTCTTTGCATTCATCTGATGTAGAATTCTGACTCATGGATGTTGCGGATAATATAATGACTTATATAGAGATAATTCTGGTGTATTGGAACAATCAATCATCATAGTCTTCTCCCTCCATATGAGAGAACCTCTGGTTCTGGAATTCGTAATGCTTTCATTCATAAGTCTTCTGTACATTGTTCTTCATCACGATTTTCAGTTCTTCTTCTTGATTTATTTTAGTGAGTTCATATCAGGTTGGTAATCTTGTGATAGAATGACTGGTTCTTCTGGTTCTTCTTTATTTCTTGGAATCCTTATGTTCCTCTTCATGTTTTTTTTTTATTTTACTTTTGGGTCCATGGAGTTTCTTATAGATTCCATGCCTTAGAGATTCCACTTCTTACCTTCATCATCGGTTCACGGATCTGGATGGACAACCAGGAATACTTTAAGGCTTCTCTTCGAAAAGGTCTTCTTCTACGGTTGAGTCGAACATGTACTGTCTTTTCATGGCTGTTACCATGGATATATGTATTTCATCATCTTCAATGGATCGTAGGATTAGCTCCCTCCTAATCCTTGCTTCATGTATAGGTGCATATAATCTTCTCCCTTCGTCTGACTGAGTCCATGCTTCCGTCTCCTGTCCTTATTGTCTTCTATATAATAGAGTCCACACTTCCATCTGCATCCTTATTGTCTTCTGCAATATATAATTGGCTCTCTTGTCTTAACAAAGTCCACGCTTCTGTTTTAGTTGTCTTCTACAGAAGGTCATAATTCTTTTTCTGGTTTCCTCTCGATTGTCTACTTCTTTCTGTCTATGCTTTTTCCAAGTCTCTTCTGATTTCGGTCTTATATTGTAGTATCTTTCACATGATATATTTCCTTCTTTCATGTGTAATATCTAATGATATTCATTCTTATCTTGTTATTCTTCCATAGGTATAGTTCTTCTTGGAACACATTGTCTTCCAAGAGATAGATATACAAGATATGTACAAATACGATGCAAGCAAGATATGTACAAAAAATAAGAATAGTGTTGTTTACCTTTTAGTAGAAGAAGTCTCTTCCATCTTCCTTAGTATTCTTTGCAGGTTTCTTTTCTTCGGAAACTGATGCTTCATGCTTCTCTTTCTTTTTCTTTAGCTCAGGACACTGGTTCTTGTAGTGACCGTACTTTTGACAGTTGAATCACTATATTTCTGAAATGTCTTTTCTTTGTTTTGGCTTCCTTCTTGAATCGAACTTTCTTTTGTCTCTGAAGTTCTTGAATCTTTCTGTGAAGGCTTGATCATCGTACTTATTTTGAGGTTTCTCTTTTGCATTGATCCTTGATTCTTCTTGAGCACAGCAAGTCCAAAGTTCTTCAAATGTCAGGTACTCCTTCCTTGTGTTCATGCTTGCGGCAAATGCATCCCATGTCTTGGGAAGGCCATTGAGTACTATGTTCACCAATTCCTTTTCTGAAGTGATCTCTTCAATAGCTTGTATTTGATCTCTTAGCTGGGAGATCCTTACAAAGTATGATGTTATGATGTCGTCATCATTCATCTTCATGTCACGGAGCTCATTCTTCAGACTCATAACTTGTCCAATGTTTCTAAATGAGAAGAGATTTGTTAGGGCATCGTACATCTTCTTCGATGAGTCAAGATGGGAGATGTAGGGTATCAAGTGGTCTTTTATGGAATCCAATATGATACTCATGGCATTGATGTCAACATATTTGAACTTCTCCATAGTTGCGATGTTCTGCAGTTCCTTCTCTTCTCCTTCTTTAAACTTTGGCTTCACGATCTTTCCTTTCACAATATCCAACACTTTATTCTTAGCAAGGATGAGGTCAATCCTTGTCTTCCATGCTCTGAATTTAGAGGCTCCATCTAGCTTTTTCTCAGACTTCATAGAGTTCGTCATGGCTTGCTTGACTTGGTCAAACCCTAGATTTGACCAGAAATCCAAACTTCACGTCTTGGTCTTCTGAGAGTACTAGGAGATGCGTTGGGCTAGGGCGCACTGATCTATCCAGAGATTTGGTCAATCTTGTCACTTAAGGTGCCTCAACAAGAGGTTTATGGTTTCTGCAACTGCTTCTGTTGGTAACCCCAGCTACAGTGCTTTTGGAAACTGCTCCTGCTAGTAACCCTAGCGGCAGTACCTCAACGAGCTCAATATCTAGCGACTATGTTTCCTTCCAGTATTTTAGGCTGGCTGAAGGGGTGTGGGCCCATAACTTGTTAGAATATAGAAGATGGTGTGCTCGTTTTACCATTGACGATACCCTCGTCACCCAACCACAGGTCGAAGCCTCCCTCCGAGCACCTTAACCTTGACCTGAGAATTCCTCTGGAAGAAAACCCTAGGCTAGATAGCCAAACAAAGAGTAGCGCATCAATCCCCAAGGATAGCGCATCACAAAAGACTGATCAGATGTTCCAAACCCTAGCCAAGAGATATTCAAGCCAATACTGAAACTAGCTGTTGCTACAGCTGCACCTGCAACCCTCCTCCAAACCTGTGCACCAACTGCAACTGCAGTGCGCACCAACTGGGAAACTGCAATTCTAAGATGCAGTCAAATGAGAACTGGGGCCCTGTATTTATAGTAATCCTGCCAGTTTGTTGGGGCCGACTTCTCTTTCTGGGTATGTGTCTGTTCAGTATATTATTATTAATTCTGGCCGACTTCTTCTCTTGGAGGCTAATAGCCTAATATAAATTTTCTTCTTGAGCCGACAAGGCTTCTAGGGTTATTAGCCAACTCATTAGGGTTTCTCTTGCTTCCCAGAGTCTTCTATTCTCGTCAGGTTCACATGTGGGGGTAAATACCTCCCGTAGCTACCATATTATTAACAGTTAGGTCTCTAACATGCCCTAACCTTTGAAGAACAGGCTTGTCCTTAAGGATTAACATGAGGAAATTGTTGTAGAATGGTGGCTAGATCCCAGGTCACATCTTTTGGAGTTGTATCTTTCCATTGGACTAACACTTCCTTGATGGTGCGTTGACGGAGAGGATGCTCTCGCTGGGACAACACTGCTTGTGGACGCAACCATATGGAAACTTATTCATCCAACTCAGGGAGACTATTTTGAGTTTAGCACTTAGTTCCAATCAACTTCTTTAAGCAGGTAACATGAAAAACAAGATGGAGCCTCAAATGACTTGGTAGAGCTAACTGATAGGCCACTGATCCCACCTGCTTGAGCACTATATAAGGACCATAAAATTTATGTGTAATTTTATGACAGTGTGGAGCTTTGAGTGAAGTCTAATTATAAGGTTGTAGTTGAAGAAACAGTTGGTCCCATTCAACAAAATTTCGTTCGGAATGACCTTGATATGTTTGTTTCTTCATGCGATTGTGAGCCATGAAAAAATTGCTTTTGAGGGCATGAAGAATATCCTCTCGGACTGTAATATTCTTGTCAACCTTATGAACCTTTGAGACCCTGACATATATGAGAGAACCGATGGGGGATTTTGGCCATAGACTAGTAAGATATGTTTTACCACCATTCAGCTAGGGGTAACCATTTATCCCACTGATGTTTCCTCTCAGATGAAAAACACCTCAAATATGTTTCCAAACACATGTTGACAACTTTAGTCTGGCCATCCATCTAGGGGTGATAGGCAGTGTTGATATGCAATTGGGTGCCCTATAGCTTGAACAATTATTTCCAAAAATTGCTGGTGAAAGTGGGGTCTTTGTCAGATATAATAGAATTAGGCATGCCATGAAGCTTGAAGATATTATCCATGAATATTTGATCCAATATGGTCGTTTTGAATGGGTGTTGAAGAGCACAAAAATGATCATATTTGGAGAGACGATCTATGACCACCATGATGACTGTCTTATTTCCCAATTTAGGTAATCCCACAATGAAATCCTTAGAAATATCTTGCCAAATAGGAGGGGGAATTAGAGGTGGTTGGAGTGTCCCTGGATATTTGACATTTTCTCCCTTGTTGTGTTGACATACCTCACATTTAGCCATAAAGGTGTGGATGTCCAGTTTCATACCATCCCAGAAAAAAGAATGTTTGACCCGTTCATAGTTTTTGGTAAAACATGAATGCCTGACTGTGGGTGAGGTATGAAGTTCAGAAAGCACTATGAATTTAAGTTGTGATTTCTTACATAAATACAAATGGCGTTTGTAGAGAAGCTCTTCATTGTGCCAAGATTACCTTGGATAAACTGAAGAATTATGTTGCAATTGGTGGAGCAAGATAGAAATTTTTGGGTATTCTAGCCATTCCTGATGAACAGCTTGGAGCCAATCTGGTACAATGAAGGAGAGGGAGAAAAGGGACCTGTCTTATGCATAATTCTAGAAAAGAGAATTGACCATGAAGTTTGCCTTTCCTTTCTTGTAAATGATCTCATAATCATAGCCAAATAGATTGGTCACCCATTTTTGTTGCGTCGGGGATGAAATTTGTTGTTCTAGTAAATACTTGAGACTTTGATGATCAGTTTTGATTTGGAATCATTGACCCAATAAATAAGGATGCTAGAGATCTACAAAGTGCAAAATAAATAACATTTCCTTTTCATAAATGAATTGGCCCAAATGTCATTATAAAAGTTGTTTTCTAGTGAAGGCCAAAGGCCTACCATATTTCATGAGGACGACACCAACTCCTTTATCGTAAGCATCACATTCCAATACAAATGTCTTTGTGAAGTCTGGAAGTGCTAGGACATGGGTCACGCACATAGCATATTTCAAGACTTCGAAGGCATGATACACAGTTTAAGTCTAGGTGAAAGCATTCTTTTTAAGGAGAGAAGTGAGAGGAGCTACCTTTTTCCATAATTCCTAAAAAACTTCCTATAATAACCCTTTAAACCAAGAAACCCACGCAAGCTATTAAGCATTTTAGGGTGAGGCCAATCTTGCATAGATTAAATTTTCTTAGCATCCACTCGGACACCATTCTTACCAACAATATGACCTAGGTATTCCACTTTTGAGGCACCAAAGAAACATTTATATTGTTTGAGGAAAAGTTGATGCTTAGAGAGGATATGGAGAACTTGATTCACATGGGAGAGATGGGATGGCCAAGTTTTACTATAGATGAGAATATCATCAAATAAAACTAAGACAAAATGATGGAGAAAAAGTCAGAAGACATGATTCATAAGACTTTGGAAAGTGGAAGGAGCATTACACAATCAAAAGGGAATTACCAAGAATTCATAATGATCCTCATGAGTGAGAAATGTGGTCTTGGGAATGTCTTCTTCTTGCATACGGATCTAGTGGTAGCCAGAACGTAGATCCAGTTTGGTGAAGTATCGAGCACCATTCAATTCATCCAAGAGGTCATCAATGACAGGAATGGAGAATTTGTCTTTGATGAAGAGTTTGTTGAGGGAACGAAAATAAGGACACATGCACCAAGTACCTTCTTTCTTGAGTACCATGACCACAGGGGAAGAATAGGGTATATTACTGGGACAGATCGCACTGGCTTCTAGCAATTCATGATCAATTTTCTCAATTTCATTCTTCTAGGAAAAGTGATGAAGATAAGGATGAACATTGGGAGGAAGACTTCTCAGGATGAGAGGGATGGCATGATCATGGACTCCATGGGAAGGGGGAATTTATTTGGGAGTGGTAAAAACAACTTGGTGGTGGGAGAGGATAGATTGGAGGTCGGGATGCACAGAAGGTGTCTCAACAACATGAATGGAGTGGATTTAGGATATAATGCCTGAATTGCCTTTTTTGAGGAGATTTTCCATGCAATGGGAACTAATGATCTCAAGGGAGACTGTTATGATGCCTTGGAACTTATATTGGTGTCCCTCCATTTGAAACCAAGAACAATGTCACAACCACCCATGTCTATAGAAAACATATGGGATTCCAGGTGATATGACCAATTTGAAGTCGCACATTTTCACATCATCCCTCATATTTCATGGAACTACCATTGGCAATCATGATTTGGACAACACGGATGTAACAATTGACTTCTTGGGAACTGTGGAGATGAATAAAATTAAGGGTGATACCACTTTCCACAAGGATGATGAGTTTCCTATTTTTGATGTAACCAATTAATTTGAGAGTCTGGAGAGTAGAGAAGCCAATGAGGGAATTAAGTGAAATCATCATCTCAATGTCTAGTGGATCAAAGGGTGGGGTCATATTAGATAGCAGTGGTAGTTCCTCCACAGGTGGAACAACAATATCTTATTCATAAATATTTTCATTCACAGCCATAAAAATATTATGTTCCTTACACTTCTGCCCAGGAAAATATTTGTCATCACAATTATAAAAAAGACCCTTGAGTTGATGTTCAAGCATTTCATCCCTGGTTAATTTATGGATCTTAAGGGGAGTGGAAGGAGGGGCATAATTGGCGGGTTTAGGATGAGGAGGAAAGGCGGGTTTGTGGTTATGGGAGGATATAATCTGTTGGGTTTCCTTGGCTCATTGAGTACCTTCCAACCAATTATGGGGGTGTGCCATGAGAACATGGGCACTAAGTTCATCTTTGAGGCCATTGATAAATAATTCCCTAAAGAAAGTATTTGAAATGCCCTCTGTTATGAACGCCAAGTTCTCAAATGAAAAAATAAAGTATTCCATTGTCCCAGACTGTTTTAAATTGGTCAAACAACCTAAATGGTGGGTGTAAGACTCAAAGTGGTCATAAATTTCAGCCACAAACTATATACAAGAAACATACCCTTGGCATGCCTTTTTTCACCATTTCCATCGTTCTAGATCCAGATATAGGGCACAATAATGAAGCTTGGCTAAACCATCAATAATGCCATGAAAAGAGAAATAATGTTCCATTTGGGTGACCTAGCCTGTGGGATCTAATCCATCAAATTATTTCACCTCAATTATGGGAGGGAAGAGGTATCGAGAAAAGTGGACAGTGTGAGGACCTTGGTAATGGGTAGAGTCATGGTCAGCATGATAACATGGTTGTTCAGAAGAGGAAGGGTTATGGGAATGACCCATGAAGTGTTCAAAGGTGGATTTCAGATATTTGAGGTATTTGAGGTCTTCTATGTGGGAACATTGTGCCTTGAGGAACTCAATAGCTGAATTGATTGAGATAATGTTGGCACTAGTAGTGTTGATGTGTTCTTTGTTCTGGTGGGTGTGAGTAATCAAGGTATTGAGTTCTTGGGATCTCATGGTAGCCATTTGGAAAAATGGTTAGGCAAATGGTATAGGGGAAACAAAAGGGGTTTGCAGGGGTGGGTGGGACCACTGAGAAGAAGGGTGTGAAATGATAGGCACCAAAGTGATAAGGGAGAAAAGGGGGATCCAATGGGATAGGGGCCAAATTAATAAGGGTGTCAGAGAAGGGTCGTGTCCACAAAAAATGTGTTAAAAATGATAGATATCACTGGAATCGAGGAGAAGAGAGGAACCCAATGGGATAGGTCACAAATAAGTGTGTCGAAGGGACCACTATACCTTTTTTTTTAATCCTTCCTGAAAAATACTGCAGTGACGAAATTCCCAAATGCTTAATAGGAAGAAATGTGTACTAATTTCACAACTAGAATGCATAAGACACAATTGCACAGTAATAGATCTTGTTTGTTTTGTGTTTTTTTTCTGTCCCTAGGGGTAGGATAGTTAGGGTATCGATATACAAGGGTTTTCTCTATGCTATAACTCTTTGATATACATGCAGGTTTCAACATTAGTACTCGACCCAATATCTCAATGAACCAACTAAGGAGGATAGATCGTGCCCTTAGTCGTACTACCTGACTACTCAGGTACCAGAGAGTGTCTTCCCAAGTGTTGCTCTAGGTGGCACTATAGCAGTCAGGTGGCTGATCAATTTATTTATGGAGGGCTTCAGGAGATCTAGGTTGATCCGTATACAGGTGTTTTCTGATGCACTACCACTCGACGAGGTACCAACAAGGGTTACAAGGGTGTATGACTCCCCGACCGGAGGTTTATGTGTGTAATGACATATCTTTGTAGCTTTAAGATGTTGGAATACATATCTACTCTGGAAAAAAACTTAACCCACAATTTTCTATCGAGGAAGGTGCTCTGATACAACTTGTAGTATTCCCGATATAAAATAGTATGCAGAACATAAATATTTATCTAGAAATGAAAGAGAAGCAATGATATAACCAGAACAAAACCAAAATAATACCAGAATATCACCAGAAAGAGAACTTTGATTATTGATAGCAATGTTCACTTGCCTCTTCGAGGGGGAAACCTCCAACAAAGAAGAGCTCTATTACAATAATATCCAAGACAAGATTTATCATAGCCACTACTCCTATTTATATTAAATCTATCTATCCAAAAGAGCAATATAGAGGAAGATCCTTTTAGAAGAGGAAGCTTCTATTAGGTCTTCATACATTTGAATTATTATTCCTTATTTCTAGGCCTTATTAATATTGGCCTTTATTACATGGAATTATATTATTCTACCAACATGAGGGGTTAGGGAGGTTAGGTCCCTAACATGTTTCTACATCCAGAGTGAAATTTGAGGAAGAGGCCATCTTCAAAGCACAATAGTTGGACCTTATATATGCTCAATATTGGATGCTTTATAAAATTATCTTTGATGCTCTACAGTCAAATTATGATCCTATATAAACTCCTAGACCTCATGTCGACAACATCATAGGCTCTGCAAGTGCTAAGACTACAGACCTGGTGATGAACCAACTGAAATATCTGTCTCTTAACCAGTCTATAGTGGGATAGTTATAGCTTTTTCCTCAACCACCCAGTCGGAGGATGTGCATTTTGTACATTCATCAAACATTCTCCTGTGCTGACTAACCTATTTCCACATAACCAAAATATGACCTTGGGGGCCTCCAACACTAGAAATGCATCGAGTGGGAGTCAAACCCCTCAGCACATGATGGTGTCCATATATGAGTCAATATGGTTAAGTCTGAGATTAGTATAGCCACTTGATCTCGCGATTATGGTTCTTCACAACCTTTTTAGGTCCAAACCCTCCTCCTTTGGAAACACCTTTGTAGATTGATAAGTCTGAACCTCCACCTCATATTCTAAAAGGAGTCCTTAAGATCTATTCCCATAATCCTAATTCCAGAGCTACCCAAAATTACTCGATTGTCGAGGATTTGGGCCAAACATTGTGTACAATGTCAGCTTTGGAGGTGCTCCAAATGTTTCCTACATAGAGGAACACCTTACTATCTATGTTAGGATCTTTAGACCCATGTGGCTCAAAAGTTATCAATTTTAATGTCATGAATTTTAAGCATCGCTTACCTTACCATGTGGTTTTTCAAATCCATGTGGAGTATATGAATGTTACCATCAAACATATTGTAATTGATGAAGGTGCTTCGACATCCATGATGTATTTGACTTATTGGAAATCCATTGGATCTCCACCCCTTTCTCAATCCATGACCATGCTAGCCACATCCGATGGAAGTTATTTTAGACCCCTGTTGATTTCTACTTCATCTTGGTTATCATTCTTGGGCTGACCCAGATTCAAGTCCTGCTTTGGTTTCCAACAAAACCATCCTTAAAAACTATCGTCCCTCCTGGTAACCCAGAAGGAAACACAACGCACATGATGCACTACACAGTCTCACCCGAGATAGTTATTTGGGGTGGCTGCAATTCTCAGGTTCTTGAATCCTTGGAATTAGTGGGGATCTGTGATTTTACCCTTTGTGATCTTCATTCATTTACTAGCTCATACATATAGATTGATTATCCTGTCATTCTTACTCATGCATGTAAAATATCATATTTAACTAATTCACTCATTCATTTATCTAACCTCTAATCATAAAATCCAATAATATACATAGAATTTAGTCACATAACGCATGGTCTACCATGGTTCACCCCTCATAGAATACGTCCACAAAGATTTGGCTATTCCACTATTTTATTATCTTTGGTTCAAAACTATGGTGTTGCACGCATCACAACGCTTCATCAAAATAGGTCGAGATCTTACAATGAGGTGGACTAGATCACACCAAGATCCTCATCCTGCAATATAACCCTCAAGATATACCCTCATCCCTCTCCTCACCTCAACAACTTACAAAAATAGATCAGAGTAATAGTATGACACAATGAAAATAAAAATGACCTCCCACTCCAAACTTCAGAACAACAGAACTCCCGACCGAGAATAATCGAATCGAACCCAACCCATTATCTGGACCTCCTAGGTACCTATTTATACATATTTTTTTATTACTAGCCATTACATTATCTTACCAAAACCCTAACCCGATCCTGGCTAGGTATTCTTGCATGCATGCCTCGTATGCCTTCCTCTTCTGCATGCACGTCTCTTTTACACGTATGTATTTTCCTGCATGTGCGTCTGCCTTACACGTGATGATCCTTCTGCATGCACATATGCCTCCCATGTCGTGATTTTCCCTCAAATATATCCTATTCCCAACAAGCCCCCTACACTAACATCGTGACTCGTCCTGAGTCACTTCCTAACTCCCATGTTTTCCACTGCTTGTGCCAGTACTTCGTACATATCTACTATTCGTTGGCACTTCTCTTGAGCCTGGATTCTCTTTGATGACATGTCTTCGACCACTTGTGTAGTGACCAAGGATATTAAGATATTGTCCCCCTCCAAGCCTATATGTTCAAGGAATTCTTTCGTTGTGTCGATTTGCATGATCAATTGTTCTGCCTTTTCTTGTGGGCGGTCCAATTGAGCTTGCCATGTGATTTTTTGTGCCTGCACCACTTTTTCTTCTACCTAAAGGTTCTTCATTTCTACAGTCATCTTAATCTTCTCTGGCAGTGACATTGTCCTTTGTCGCTGCTTGATATCTGCCATTGTTGCATGCAATTTATCTTCCTTTCCTTGCAGCTCTTGTAGGCTCTCGTCTTTAGTATCTCGCCACTCTTCTCCAATAGTTCTACCACTCTATGTATGTTTTGCACGATGTTTTATGTAGTTATTGTCATGTCTTTCTCTCTTTGCACTCGCATTGTTGGGGGACTCGTTAGTACTACATGATCCTCCATTTTCTTGATCTTCTCTTTATAATGTTGTATATTTTGTGCTATATTTGTTATCTTCTCCTCCGAATATGATTCCTCTGATAATGTGTCATCTGAGATAGCTTGAAATACTACATCTATTTGGGTCTCCATCTGGTCCACCTTTTTTTGCGCTATCTCTTTCTTCTTCCCTTCCTGGTTGATGGCTTCCTTCGGTACCATATTTTCTTCCTACGCTATTTGTATATTCGTCACATCAGACCTTTCTCTGGACTGAATCTCTTGTGTGATGCTAACCTATAACTTATACAACACCTTTGTTGGTACCTTGGGAATGGACAAGTCTAATGTTTCAATATCCTTCATGGGCTTCTGTGTCATTTCCTCATCAATGAACAACATATCTGGTGTTATAATAAAGTTATAACTTCCTTGCACTATTATTTGTATTGTTTCTCCGACAGGTGATCCTTCTCTTACTGGCACCAATTTCTCCTTTTGTTGTTGTTCCACCTTGATCCTCAACTATTCTAGTGTAGTTTTTACCTCCTATACCTGTTCCAAAATTGAAGCTCGATGGTTTTCCACATTTTCCCATACCTCTGACAATTGATCTTATACTTTTGTGGCTATCATCTCTACGTCGTTTGTTGTCAGTGACTTTTCCATTTGTTTCCTATGGTCCTTTCCTTTCTTCCTGATGCCACTTACTTGCTCTATTGTTCTCTTTCTTTGAGTATTTGCCTTCTTGGATGCTTCTAGCATCTGTGTATCCATACCGGTATCCTGTTCAACTTGTTCATCCATGGTTACATCTTCTACCTCTGTCTGCACTTCCTATATACTCACCTGTCTTGTCGGTCCTCCTGGTGCCTGCTTTGTAGCCTATGGGCCCTATGTCAGACCACACTGTGACTTATTTTGTGTCCTAGTCTTCTTTTGAATTGAGATTATTTCCCCCACTATACCTATTGTTGTTTTCTTTTGTTGGCTAGCACCATTCCTTCATATTTGTTGTGTGGGGACTGTGCTACCCTGTGTCTAGACTTGTATTGTTGGCGTTGTTGTTGGAATATTTGGTACTTTATACTCCTCGGGCCACTCTTGGACCTCCATGTGGATGTCCTACGTCGTCAAACAATAATTCACCTGCAACCACTCGTTGGTTGGGTCCTTCTTTGCCTGTAGCCACATGTTATGATGTGATGCACAAACATTTGTTATCTGTCCATACTCTTGGATAGTTTCTGGTGATATCATCCATGTATCTGCCATGTTCTTTTGAATCTCTATTAAGTACTACATGAACATGTCATTGTTAACTTTCTTTACCTTGGGGTATGATGTGTTTCATAGCGATGTGTAGCATGCTGCTCCACATTTTCCTGTCCTTGTCAGGAACATTGTATATGTCGGTTCATGCCACCCCATAAGTGCAATGAGGATGAGTAACCATGAGTAGTGTAAATAAAATCCCTAGTATTATGCATCCTTACAATATTATATAAATGAGTTGAGTAGATACAGGGCCTAGCTCATCAAGCTCCCCTTTGCGCACTGCACCACAGCTGCTACTACTCCTATGGGAACTTCTTCTTTTTGGCACTTGCGCATTAGTTTGAAACAAAGAAATCTGGCTTTAAATCGAGTCGTAGGATAATTGATGTCATTGATCTTGATTCCTTTGTTCCCCCTCTATGCACCATACTTTACTTTAATCTCATCGGAGATGGATTTTTCCCTAGTCTTGTCTTCTAGATATTGCTCTGGCTTCTCCCCATCTATGGGTAGCCCTGTAATCTATGCAATGAGGTCAACATTGATTGGTACCGGCCTATCCATCCATAGGATTCCTCTGTGCACCCTTTCTAGCAATTGTTTAACACATCCATTTATGTATTTCCCATGCCCAAAGTGTGATATGTCTAAGAGTTTCATGATACCTATGTTGTACAGGCCCAGGATCCACTATGTAGGATCCAACAATGGTTCTCCTGATGGGCCCTCTCCCTTTCTCTCTAAGTAGATTTGCGCTGCCAAATATCGGAACTGTGTGTCATCTGAGACATCGTGGTCAGAGTATTTAAGGCTTTCGACTCCTCCTACCATGTTATCCCTAGTTTTCACTTCATTGGGAACTTTCGACATTAGTATACTTATCTTTTCCTAAGTGCGTTGCACGCCCTGCGTACTGCTTCCTGCTCTCATATTCTTTTTCCCTTCTGGGGATGATACTCCACCCTCTTTCTCTATTTTCTTCTCAAGTTCCGGCTCCAGGACCTGCTGCGTGGAATCCATGGCCAGTTCTTCTTTCTACAACCCTTTTCCTCTGGATGCATCATATTCCATTCACTCGGCATCCTCTACTAGCTTCTCAGGATCCTGTGTGAATTCTTTCTCCTCCTCCACATGTAATGTGGTTTGCTCATATTCCAATGTCTGGATTTCATCCACATCCACCACTGTTGGCATCTCACTGGTTCTGCCTTATGGTCCTCGTGAGCTACTCTAGGTACTTCATCTAGTTCTTCTTGGTGCTCCAACCTGAGGTGGTGACATGGTGGTTAAATTCAAACTACAATATCTCAACGCAATGGATGTTAGTGCAATTTCACACCCTATCTCTCTTTCGCTCGACTCATCATTTTTATCCTTATAAAAAATCGTAATGGGTCGTTTTTCCCCCTCTTTCTGAATTTATAGTGGGATGGGGAAATGACAATTGCATCGCACTGATACTTGTACATTTTTCCCCTTTTCGTTATGTTTCTTGCACATGGTACCTTTTTCCTTGTTAATAATTCTTTTGCACGTCATTTTTTCAAACCCTGGTTTTCTTGTAGTTACTCGTTCTTGTTGCCTAGTTATATTTTGTTGAGTCCCTCCATATGCGTTGAATTATTTGTATTTTCATCCCCCCCCCCTTTTTTTTTCTATTGCGCGGTGTTGTCTAAGTACTAGGAGGTCGATTGTCCCTATACAGATTCATTCGACTCCAATTGATCATTCCTCTGAGTTTTGTACCTCCTAAATCTTTCAACTATACAACTCCCCCATCTCTGACAATATTCACTTCATATGGTTCCAACCAATGCATTCTGAATTTTCTTGGGTGCTAAAGACATTTACTATCACACACCAAGACTAGGTATCCTTCCTTGAAACTCTTCCTTTTAATATGTTTGTCATGTCAAGCTTTGTCCCTTACTTTCTGTACTTCTTGGTGAAATCCTGCTAGAATATTATCTTCTTCCATCAGCATCAGTTGACTTATCATTTTTTGTATTGCACCTCGTTCTATCATGTTAGTGATTGCTTCTACGCGTAGACTAGGTACTAAAAATTCTAATGGCACCACTACTTCTTATCCATACACCAACCTAAATGGTGTGTGCGTTGTCAACTTTTTGCATGTAGTCATGTATGCCCATAATACTACTGCTATCTTCAATTTCCAATCGTCCCTATTGACATTGTAGATATTTATCAGTGCATTCTCTAGAATCTTATTAAAGGCTTCCATTGTTCCATTTGCTTGAGGGTGATATGGTGTAATATTTTGATGATAGACTTCAAAATCCTCATTCATAGCATTGATAGTACTGTTAATGAAGTGAGTGCCTTGGTCACTCAACAAAATCCTTGGGCATCCAAATCTAGTGATCACTTTCTCAAACATGAAGTGTGTTTTTGTCTCTGCGCTGCAATCTTTACTTGTGTTTCTTCTTCCCATCTCATTAAGTACTCTGCCACAGTAATGATATACCTTTCTCCTGACCTCTTTGTTGGTGGATTAATTGGTCCCACAAAATCTATTTCCCATTTTTCGAATACTTGCAAGGTTACTTGTGGTCTTAGGGAAATATCATCCCATCTATTAGGTTTTCCAACCCTCTGACATACATCACATTTCTGGCAGTAGTCCTTTGCATATATATGAATGGTTGGCCACCATAGTCCTGTGCACAATACCTTCTTCGCGGTAAATTTTCCTGCATAATTTATTCCAGTTATTCCCTCACGGGCCTCTGCTAAAATACTAGGTCTTTCATGTTCTAGTACACATCTTCTCAAGATTTTGTTTACACCCATCTTGTATAAGTGTCATGCAATCAATTGATAGTCTATAGCTTTGACTACTAGATTTTTCCTCTGTACAGTGTTGAATTTTTGTGGCATGGTCCCTGTAATCAAGTATTGAATGATTTCAACAAAATATTCATCAGCTACTTCGACTGAAAATAATTGTGCATTAGGGAAATTTTCCTCTAAATTTGTAGGTTCCTCTTCATTAGTGATCCTTTACAGGTGATCAGGCCTTGCATTCAACTTTCCTGGTTTGACTATCACTTCAAAGTCAAATTCCTGAAACAACAGTAACCATCTACAAATTCTCCCCCCCAACACTAGCTTATTGACTAGGTATTTGAGGGTAGAATGATCTGTGAACATTTTAAAGTGTTTCCCAAGTAGATAGTGTTTGAACTTCTGCAGTGCATATGTCATTGCTAAGCCTTCTCTTTCTATAGTATTGTAGTTATGCTCTGACTCTGACAATTTTCTGCTTGCAAATGCTATAGGATGGTCTAACTCTCCTAATCTTGGCTGCACTAGAATAGCTCCAAGTGCTATTGTTTATGCATCTACATGCACATGAAATGTCTTTTCCCAATCTGGGAATACTAGTATTGGTGTTGTTACCATATTCTCTTTTAGAGTGTCCAACCCTTGCTGAGAGTCCTCATTCCACTGAAATTTACTATATTTCCTCAACAATTTCTCCATCGGCGTAGTGATCTGCGCATACCCTTTTATGAATTTCCTGTAGTATCCTGTGTGTCCCAATGTTTCTCTCAACTGACGTACTTATTTCGGTGGTGGTAAATTGACAATCACTGCAATCTTTGCGAGATCTACTAGCAAGCCTTGTTTGCACACTATATGGCCCAATAGTATCCCAAAAGGTGTCCCAAAGATGCACTTCTTGATATTTAATGATACCTGACACTCCCTACATATTTCCAACATCATCCTTAATACCTCTACATGGTCTTTCAATAGACTGTAGATTGTCCAATCATCCAAATATACCTCTGAAAATAGTTGGATAAATTCTTTGAATGCAGTTATCACTACTCTTGAGAATATTGTTGGTGCATTCTTCAGTCCAAAAGGCATGAATGTGTACTAGTAGGACCCCCATTATATGGAAAAAGTGGTCTTATACCTGTCTTCTGGGGTTATCTTGATCTGATGGTATCCTAAGAATCCATCTATGAATCAGTATCCTTCCTGGCCTCCTACATTTTATAATACCTCATCTATGAAAGCGGTAGGGAAAGGGTCATGTAGGCAAGCATCATTTAGCTTCCTCAGGTCAACACATATCCTTATCCATCCCTTCTTCTTCTCTTGAACTACCATAGGGATTACCCATTTATATTCCTCCATTTTCTCTATGATTTCAGCCTCAACATTCTCTCAATTTATGCTTTTACTTTATGCGTATATATTGGGTTCAGTCTATATGGTCGTTGTTTGAATAATATAGCCTCATATTTGAGAGGTATATTAATCTCTCCTAGCTCTCCTGCTATGATTTTCATCTCTATAAAGTTTGTTGGGAGTAGGTCATTGTACTCGTGCAGTAACTTTGTTATTCTTTCTAGTGTTTTCTCATCCCAGTAGTCTCCAATGTTGGCCATTTTGGGATTCTCAGTTTTTCCAATGTTGACTTTCTTCACCTTGATTGACGAAACAATCACTTTTGATTATAGAGGTGGACCTTCCACCCCTCTTTCACCTTCAAATTCTATAATCTGAATTTTTTATGGGTCATCTTCATCTAGTGCTTCTTCCTGCACATGGTGGAATGACAATAGTTCTTTCATTGTCTGTATGTTCTGATGTTGATACTTTGTTATGCATTCAACCTATGGTTCTTGAATGAATATTACCCCTCTGATATGTTTGATTGTTGAATATATGTTAGGGTTCTCATGTTCAAATGAGAAAGTGACTATAAAATTATGTTGTAACACTATCCATTCTATAGTTCCTTTGTGCAGTTCCTGGTCTACAAACCAATTTGTTGGAATCCCTTCCAATGTGTGAATAAAGTGATGAGGCCATTCTTCTGGTGGTGTCATTCTTCATAGTGTTATGCACTTCTCCAAGTGTTTTGTTGGTGTCCCATGTCCATCATATCTCTACATTTGGTTGCTTCCCTGTTCTGCGCCAAATCTGATGCGCAATAATCTCTTACATTAGTACCATTCATTTGTTGTCTCTTTGTGCACACCCCACCATATTGCAGGTGTTGCCTTGAGTGTTATGTACAGAGATAAGAGCCTCTTATTTCCTAACACTTCATCTTTGTATCTTGTGAGGAATTTCTCTAAGTCATTCACTCCATGAAATCTGGTAGGTTCTCTTATCTCTGTACCTACCCATCTTACTGCGTGGTCTATTCTTGCACACCTTCTTGTGGAGACTTCATGTAATATCTATTGCCAATTATCCAACCCTATATCTGAGTCTGACGTGCATGATGTGATACTTCTCCAACTGAGTACCCCATCCGTAGTTGGATTCACATAATCTTATTCTCGGGTGGTGGTTCTATATAATTGGTTAATTTACTCTAGTTCTAAACAAGTGGGTTCTACAAACCGTTCTCCTTCTAATGGATCCAATGGCACAATGACTCTATACTCTCCTGAATCGAAAGTTGATGCAGGCGTGCCACCCAGGGCACGTCCACACACAGGACCTTCTCTCCTTTCTCGGCCCGAAGAACTCAAAGGTTCCCTATTTCCCTATCGAGAAATATTCCACCCACAGCAACTAAACACAGAGCCTCCCCTTCTTCTATCGGAGTTCTGATACCTGTGATGTTCAAGCAACTTGGATCACTGATCGCCGATGCGCTCCCTTGTTGATTTTAGCCCCACCTGGCTAAGCCTGAGTCCACACGACTGGCTTCTATAATACCACAGCCTTATACTCCTTTTGTCGGGGTTTCTGACTTCAAAATCCCAATGCGCTCAAATACCCATTAGCCTTCTAGGCTAAGCTCTTTGTCTATGTGACCTCCTCTATATGACCATAGTCATAACTCCCATCAGGGCTATGGGGTTTCTGGTGTCAAAATACACTCACCCCCAAGACTCGCGATCCTTCGAACTCTGACGCGCTCTTATACGCGTTAATCCTCCTGGCTATAGGCTTTGACTCATATGACCATTAACCTGTGACCACAGTCTTATCCCCGTCGAGGCTAAGGATTTTCAAAAGCTCCAAAACACTTTCCCACAGGATTCCCAATTTCTCGAATTCTCGATCCTCCGTCAGGCTGACAACTGGCTTCCACTACGGTGCCTCCCCCTTTTCTGACGTGCTGACAGATGGTCGCACTCTGGCACCTTCCTCCTCGTCGGGGTTTCGCGGTTCAAACTTTCACGATGCACAACACTTTGTCACCGGGATCCCTGATATCCCGATGACTCAAGCACTGATGGATGACCTCCTTGTCGAAACTTTTCTCGATGACCCTGATTTCCTCCATGCGTCCTCCTCCGATGGACGGTCCCAATTCCTCAGGGGTTTCGCGACTTGAAATGTCCTAACTCTCTTGTTCTCAGGAAACCCGATACGTCGATGAACCCTCGATCCCCTGCCACCTGTCCCAACAGATGGACGGTTCTGGACTCGTCGGGGTTTCGAGACTTCTGATGTCCTGGTTCTCACGACCTCGGGACCTCCGATTTTCCGATGCTGAATATCCCGATGCCTTCAATCTCTACCACGCGTCATAGTAAATGGACGTCTCTGATCTCTTCGAGGTTTTTCCTGTGGAAATTCCCGATCTTCTTCTCTCGTAAATCCCGACTTCGTCAGATCTTCTGACACGTGTCCCAAATGATGGACGGTCTAGATCTTCCCAGGCTTTTCGGGGTTTCATATGTCGAAAATCATTCAACCACGGGACTACCGATCCTTCAAATCCCGATGGTAACTCTTGTGTTGCTCCTGTCATATCAGACGGCTTACGAGTAACTGATTGACGATCCAACGACTCACGACCCTTGGAGCTTGAACTCCGAACACGGTCGTAACCTCCCCGCTTCTTTGGCAAATCCAACAGCTGACAGGATTTCACAAGCCCTCTCCACAAGATCTCAACCGTTGATTTCCTCCCTTTGCCAATTCCTTGAGAATGACCAAGTATTCCTCCGTGAAATTTGTCCACCTTCGGTGCAACTGTCCAACGCCTGTTTTTAAAAACTCCACGGCACGAACTTCCAGTGCTTCTCTTCGACAAGCTTAAAATATTTATCTCTCCTAAGCTTTCACAGTTCTAAGTCTCCACAAGACTCTTGCACGCACTCCTTGAGGAAAATCCTCAAACACTTCTAAGTGTTGAGCTCTTTTGACTCTGCGAACACCTATAGCAGCAGTCCTTCAATACTTCACTCAGTTTCACGACTGAGACTCTCCTTAGCCTACACACTCCTTGCATGGCTCCTATAACCCAATTTCACTTCTAAGTGAATGAGAACAAGAGTTAAACTATCTGAGCCTTCTATCAATGCACTCTTTGTGGATGACTTCAACTGCACTCCTTGCAGGAATCCTTGCTCAGATAGAGAAACAATTGAAACTCATTCCACTTCCTCTCAGACTTCAATATCAACACATGAACTCCTATACATAGTATAACGGAAAATGCATAACAAGAAGTAAATGATCATAAGCATAGCATTCAACACACATACACAGAGAATAACACAAAACCCATGAGTCTGAATCAATTTCTTCTATTTTTTTCAAGATCTGTACATGGGTGTTCTTCTACAGTTCTCTGCTTCTCTACTATGCTCTGGATTATGTTACAATGCACAATGAGGGTGTCTATATCCGTTTTCCCTCTTTTTCTTCTAAAATTGTCTAATCTAGTAATAAAATCCTATCTACCTGCATTAACTACTGTAAATGCCTCCATCTACTTCAGACGAGAGAGTATGGCTCGAGGTATGATTACATTATACCCAGGTGCCTTCATTAAATGATCTCATTTATATCTGGCGCATCAACTTCAAGGGAAAATTCAAAAATTTGTGTTGGACGCCTTCTAGCTGTCTACTCGCATTCCGCGCTGGCTCGCTTGTCTCGGGAGATGCTCCTGCATCATACTCCCTCACTTGAAAATTTGCATGGGCTCCTGTCCATGAGCTCCTTCACAGTGTATCCATTCTTCTGAATCTCAGCTTCAGTCTCCCAGCTGGCATCTTCAACTGGATGGCCCTTCCACATGACCAAATATTCAAAATATTCTTTCGTTCTGGTTTTCTTACCCACTCGTTTATCCAAAATCTGCTCCATCTGTGGCTTCTCTGCAACTGGCATCTACTTTTGCCACTGAACCTCTGGTTGTTCATCACTTGTTCCTGCTTCCTCACCTTTGTATGGATACAAATCTAAGACATTGAATATCGGTGAAATTTCGATCCCTTCGAGTAATTCAATCTCATAAGCGTTTTCTCCCATTTTCTTCAAGACCTTGCATGGTCCGATTTTCTTCATTTTCAATTTATTGTATGTTCCCCTCGGGAACCTTTCTCTTCTCAAGTGCGCCAAAACTAATTCACCAATCTCGAACTGAAGTTATCTTCGATGCTGATCTGCTCTCCGCTTATACTCGTGACTTGAATCTAGCAGTCACTACTTCACCTCGCTATGAAGTTCTTTCATCACCTCTGCGAATTCTTCGTCACTTGCGCTCCTAGTCGCAGTCTGTTCCGAATCCATTAATTCATAAACTCCTCTCGGCTATGTGCCATATACAATCTGGAATGGGATTTTACCTGTGCTTCTGTTCACTGAGTCATTATAAGAAAACTTTGCCTGTGACAATACATTGTCCCAACTTTTGTGGTGCTCCATCACCAAGCTTCTCATTAAGTCTCCCAAACTTTTGTTCACCACTTCTGTTTGTCCGTCTATCTGAGGATGATAAGAAAAACTAAACATCAATTTAGTCCCCATCCTCTTCCATAATGTCCTCCAAAAGTGTCCTAAAAACTTTGTATCTCTGTCTGAAACTATACTTCTTGGTAAGCCGTGAAGTCGAACGACTTCTTTGAAAAACAGATTCGCGATGTGCGTCGCGTCACTAGTTTTCTGACATGGGATAAAATGTGCCATCTTGGAAAATCTATCTACTACCACAAATATCGAATCAAATCCTCTTTGTTTCCTTGGAAATCCCAATATGAAATCCATGCTAATTTCATCCCACGACTTCTCAGGTATGGGAAATGGTTGATAAAAACCTGCATTTTGCTTCCTTCCCTTTGAATGCTGGAAAATCCTGCATCTGTCTACAAACCTTTTGACCTCTACTCGCATCCCTGGCCAAAAGTATGACTCGCTCAGCTTTGTAAATGTTTTATCATGACCGAAATGTCCGGCCAATCCTCCGCTATGTTTCTCCTTTAGCAGATTCTCCCTCATGGAGCAATTCGGAATACACAACTAATTGCCCCTAAACAACAATCCTTCTTGAATCGTGTACTCAGTCCACTGGCTTCTATCCCTAAGAATTGGATTCTCAGCTGCCTCATATGCTTCCTTAAAGTCTTGGTCATCAGCATACATATTCCTGAGATCATCAAAGCCTAACGTCCTGACTTTGAACTCCTGCAACAGCAAACACTTCCTACTCAAAGCATCAACAACTTTGTTAGCAGTACCAGAAATATGTTTTATTACAAAAGTGAACTTTTTCATATATTCAACCCATTTAACATGCCTTTGATTCAACTTTTCCTATTGAGTCACAAATTGTAATGCATGGTTATCACTATACAAAACAAATTCCTTTGGAATCAAATAGTGCCTCCATTTTTTCAATGCCTGTATGATGGCATAAAATTCTTTATCATACGTAGAATACTTTTCTTTTTCCTCGTTCAGCTTTTCACTGAAATATGCAATCGGTCTGTCCTCCTGACTTAAGACCGCTCCTATGGCAAACCCACTTGCATCACATTTCACTTGAAACGTCTTTTGGAAATCCGGAAACACCAAAACTGGTTGTTTCGTGATCTTTCGTTTCAATAAATTGAAACTCTTCTCCGCCTCTTAAGTCTAGTGAAAAGATTTATGTCTTTTCTTGACTGTGTCCATCATCGCTGCGCTAATTCCACTGAAATTTCTAATGAATTTTCGGTAGAAACTAGCCAATCCATGAAAACTCCTTACCTCAAAAATATTTCTCGGTGATGGCCAATTCTTAATCACTTCCACCTTATCTGGATCCATCCTCAACTCATTTGCCAAAATAAAAAACCCCAAATAGATGAGTTCTATCTTCATAAATGAGGATTTCTTCATGTTTACCAACAGCTTCTCTTGCTGTAGCCTCCTCATCACTGTAGCCAAATGCTTCAAGTGTTCGGCCACTGATTTACTGAAAATCAGTATGTCATCCAAATATACAATGAAAAATTTCCCGATGAACTCTTTCAGGACTTCATTCATCAACCTCATGAAGGTACTTGGCGCATTTGTTAAGCCAAACAACATAACAAGCCATTCATACAAACCTTCATTTGTCTTGAATGTTGTTTTACTTTCATCACCTTCTGTCATGCGGATCTGGTGATATCCACTCTTCAAATCAATCTTTGAAAAAAAAAATTCTCCACTTAAGCAATCCATCAAATCATCCATTCTTGGCAATGGGAATCTGTACCTAATGGTTATCTTGTTAATGGCTCTTGAATCAGTGCACATCCTCCATCCTCCGTCTTTCTTCGGACTGAGTACTGTCGGAACAACACACAGACTCAAGCTTTCCCTGACCAAACCTTTATCCAACAAATCCTGGACTTGTCTTTTGACTTCTTCGTTCTCCTGCGGCATCAATTTGTACGCGGCTTTGTTTGGTAAACTAGATCCTGGTATGAGATCAATGTGATGACTCACACTTCTCATCGGTGGCAACGAACGAGGTAATTCGTCCACTACAATATCAGTGAACTCTTCCAGCAGTCCTTGAAATTCTTCTGGCAAATCGTCCACTCTTGTGCTAGTCAGGATAATCTCTGGCTTCCTGACCACAAAGAATTGCGGTTCCTCCTTCTTCTTCACCTCCGTAAGAAGTTCCTTCCCACTCATGAGAAGCATTGTTTTGCTTGCTTCCGACTTCACCTCTTTATCCTCAATTGGATGCAGCATATGGGTTCTCCCATTCTTCTTTAGGGTATATGTATTCATCTTCCCATTATGAATCACATTTCTATCATATTTCCATGGCCTACCCAGAAATAGATGACAAACATCCATAGGAATAACATCACAGAGTATTTTATCATTATACCCTCCTATTTTGAATTCAACTAGACACTGTTTGGTGACATTTACCTGATGTCCCTTCTGTAGCCATGAAACTTTGTATGGACTCGGGTGGTCAGACGTCTCCAGCTCCAACTTCTCTACCATATCGGTTGAAACAAGATTATCAGTGCTACCACTGTCCACGATAACTTTGCATACCCTGTCCTTGGTCTTGCAAGCAGTCCTAAAAAGATTGTTTCTCTGCACTGAATTCTCCATCTCCTTCTCTGGTGTTAAAAGGACTTTCTGCATCATCAACGATCTTTCACCTTCAGCGTATTCTGTCTCAACATCTCACCTCTATGCCTCAGCGATGTGAGTCTCTCTAGGTTCTTTCTTCTTCTCTGGACACTCGAAAGACCTGTGTCCATTATTTCCACATGTGAATCACATGATTATGCCCCCTCTTCCTCTTCCTCTACCTCTGGTACAAGGAAACCTATTATTATCAGCATATCCTCCTCTCTGCTCAGTATGCTATTCTCTTTGCTCAGCATATCGTCCTCGCTATGAACTTCCACCTCTCTTTGTCCGATTTTGAGGTTTCTTCCAGTCGTCCTTGGGCTTCTGGTATTTATCTTGGGCAACTGCTTTGCCTCTGGGATGACTTCTACCTTGGCCTCTTTGACCTTGCTTGCGGTTCAGCTTCTCCTCAACTTTCAAAGCCATTTGATAATCATCCTCCACCGTTCGGATGGTTTCCATGCTCATTTCATCCTGAATCTCATATCTCAGTCCATTCATATACCTGGAAACTTTCTCATCATCACTCTCATGATGACCTGACCTGATATTCAACCTGTAAAATTCCTCAGTATATTCCTTCACTGTCATAAGCTTCTGTCTCAAGTTCTGCATCCTCCTAAACAGATAAATTTGATAGTCCCTGGGGATGAATTTTTCCTTCATCTTTGCAATCATCCTGTCCCAGTTCTTAATTTTCTGCTTGCCTTGGCAATGCCTTTCCTCTTGTAGTTCATCCCACCACAAGGCTGCATCTCCTTTTAATCTTGTGACGTCATGCCTGACCTTCTTGTCATCTTCGATATCTTCATAGTCGAAGTACGTGTCTAGAACTCTAATCCAATCTAGAAGATCCTCTACATCTAGATTTCCCTCATAAACTGGAACGTCCATTTTCACCTTTGCACCCATTCTTGCAACAACTTTAAGTAAGCGTTCAGTTGCCGCATCTTCCGCTGGGTTTTCTTCTCCTCCCTGTCCAGCATCATCTTCATTTTCGGATTCACTGATATCCCCTACATCAACTTTGCGCCTTTGTGATGTCTCCATGTCCTCCATTCTGGCACGAATATTACGCATTTCTCTCTCCATGTCAGGATTTTGTACTTGCCTACCTCTTTCTCTGGACAATTCCCTTTCCTCCTCTGGACCAAGTGATCGTCTATCCCTTCTCCTTGGCGGCATGGTGAAATTATCCTTCTCTGCTACAGAAAGAAAATAAATCTTCTTTCTCTGATACCACTTGATGCAGGCATGCCACCCAGGGCACGTCCGCCCAAAGGACCCTCTCTCCTTTCTCGGCCCGAAGAACTCAAAGGTTCCCTATTTCCCTATCGGGAAATATTCCACCCACAAAAACTAAAAACAGGGCCTCCCCTTCTTCTATCGGAGTTATGATACCTGTGATGTTCAAGCAACTTGGATCATCGATCCCCGATGCGCTCCCTTGTTTCTTTTAGCCCCACCTGGCTAAGCTTGAGTCCGCACGACCGGCTTCTATAAGACCACAGCCTTATACTCCTTTTGTCGGGGTTTCTGACTTCAAAATCCAGATGCACTCAAATACCCATTAGCCTTCTAGGCTAAGCTCTTTGTCTATGTGACCTCCTCTATATGACCATAGTCATAACTCCCATCGGGGCTACGGGGTTTCTGGTGTCAAAATACACTCACCCCCAAGACTCGCGATCCTTCGAACTCCAACGTGCTCTTATATGTGTTAATCCTCCTGGCTATAGGCTTTGACTCATATGACCATTAACCTGTGACAGCATTCTTATCCCCATCGGGGCTAAGGGTTTTAAAAAGCTACAAAACACTTTCCCACGGGATTCCCGATTACTCGAATTCTCGATCCTCCGTCAAGCTGACAACTGGCTTCCACTACGGCGCCTCCCCCTTTTTTGATGTGCTGACAGCTGGTCGCACTCTGGCACCCTCCTCCTCGTCGGGGTTTCACGGTTCACGATTTCACGATGCACAACACTTTGTCACTGGGATCCCCGATATCCTGATGACTCAAGCACCGATGGACGACCTCCCTGTCGGAACTTTTCTTGATGATGTTGATTGCCTCCACGCGTCCTCCTTCGATGGAAAGTCCCAATTCCTCCGGGGTTTCGCGACTTGAAATGTCCTAACTCTCTTGTTCTCAGGAAACCCGATACGCCGATGAACCCTCGATCCCCTTCCACCTGTCCCAACAGATGGACGGTTTTGGACTTGTCGAGGTTTTGAGACTTCTGATGTCCTGGTTCTCACGACCTCAGGACCTACAATTTTTTGATGTTGAATATCCCGATGCCTTCGATCTCTACCACGCGTCCTAGTAAATGGAGGGCTCTGATCTCTCCGGGGTTTTTCCTGTGGAAATTCCCGATCTTCTTCTCTCGTAAATCCTGACTTCGTCAAATCTTCTGACACGTGTCCCAAATGATGGACGATCTAGATCTTCCCGGGTTTTTTGGGGTTTCAGATGTCAAAAATCATTCAACCTCGGGACTACTGATCCTTTGAATCCCGATGGTAACTCTTGTGTAGCTCCTGTCAGATCAGACGACTGACGGGTAACTGATCAATGATCCAATGACTCATGACCCTTGAAGCTTGAACTCCGAACATGGCCGTAACCTCCCTGCTTCTTTGGAAAATCCATCGGCTGACGGGATTTCACAAGCCCTCTCCACAAGATCCCGACCGTTGATTTCCTCCCTTTGCCAATTCCTTGAGAATGACCAAGTATTCCTCCATGAAATTTGTCCACCTGCGGTGCAACTGTGCAATGCCTGTTTTTAAACACTCCATGGCACGAAATTCCAGTGCTTCTCTTCGACAAGCTTAAAAGCTTTATCTCTCCTGAGTTTTCACAGTTCTGAGTCTCCATAAGACTCTTGCATGCACTCCTTGCAGCAAATCCTCAAACACTTCTAAGTGTTGAGCTCTTTTGACTCTGCGAACACCTGTAGCAGCAGTCCTTCAATACTTCGCTCAGTTTCACGACTGAGACTCTCCTTAGCCTGCGCACTCCTTGCACGGCTCCTATAACCCAATTTCACTTCTAAGTGAATGAGAACAAGAGTTAAACTATCTGAGCCTTCTGTCAACGCACTCTTTGCAGACGACTTCAACTGCACTCCTTGCAGGAATCCTTGCTCAGATAGAGAAACAATTGAAACTCATTCCACTTCCTCTCAGACTTCAATATCAACACATGAACTCCTATACACAGTATAACAGCAAATGCATAACAGGAAGTAAATGATCATAAGCATAACATTCAACACACATACACAGAGAATAACACAAAAGCCATGAGTCTGAATCATTTTCTTCTATTTTTTTCAAGATCTGTACATGGGTGTTCTTCTACAGTTCTTTGCTTCTCTATTATGCTATGGATTATGTTACAATGCACAATGAGGGTGTCTATATCTGTTTTCCCTCTTTTTCTTCTAAAACTGTCTAATCTAGTAATAAAATCCTATCTACCTGCATTAACTACTGTAAATGCCTCCATCTACTTCAAACAAGAGCGTATGGCTCGAGGTCTGATTACATTATATCCAGGCGCCTTCATTAAATGATCTCATTTATATCTGGCGCATCAACTTCAAGGGAAAATTCAAAAATTTGTGTTGGACGCCTTCTAGCTGTCTACTCGCATTCCACGCTGGCTTGCTTGTCTCGGGAGATGCTCCTGCATCAAAATTCATATTCCTTGTCTTTATATTGATTATGGGTTGATTATCAAACTCCCAATCCAAGACAAGCAATACTGGATAAGGTGTTATGCCATCCACTATTTATATTACTTTGAAATCGGCTTTAGTGCACTCTCCATCCAGATCTATTGTCACATGCTTTAACCTTCCAATTGGCAGAACCCTGTGTTGATTTGTTAGTTTTAGTTGAACGGGTGAATATCCTAATGTGGGTTCTCCCATACATTTCCATGTATTCTTGGGTAGTACATTCAATTCGGAGCCTAAATCCAGTATGATATCCCCAATGTTGAAATCTCCAATGTTGGCGTTCAATCTGAATTCTCTGCTTGTTCTCCTCCTCATATGCAAATGACTAACTATTTTTGTTTGAGGTTTCCCTCTACTTCTATGTTATATCTTTCTAACATATTTTTTAACACTTTAATAGATGATGGATCATTTAGTAGTTTAACACAAGATTGCAGAAAATCCTTTATGGTACTTACTTGTCCTATAGGTTGTGCTTCATTAGTGTGATACAATGATGAAGGCATCTCATATGTTGGTACATCCTGAGTATACTATGTAGTTGATGTAGATGCAATGTCTAGATTCAATAATTTTTTTATGTCTTGCTTGAATATCTCCTTTTCATTCTACACATCAAATTGTTGTTATGGTTCAACGTTCTTCTTTACTCATTGGTGTTGTGTTGGATCTTGTCTTACTATATCATATCATGTCTTATCTCCTTCGTGCGTAACTATGTTGATATATTTCATCATCCCTTTCTTCTACAAAAATCCATTGAACATTCTGATTGTTCTGATTTCTCTTTTCCTAGATCTTTGACAATAGTGTCGGACAATATTCTATGTCATGGTCGGATGCACGAAAATACATACATGTTGTAGGTGGAAGTGGACATTCTCTTGCATAGTGTCCTGGTTGTTGACAGTTATGGAATACCACTGGTCCTCTGCCTCTTCCAAATCCTCCACTACTTCATCCTCCACCTCTGTAGCCAACTCAATATCCTCGTGGTGTGTTGTACTATGGCACCTAGTTATATTATGCAAGATTATACTGTGGCTGGGCAGTATTGTACTGTGGTTGGGAAGTATTGTACTGTGGTTGTGCAGTGTTATATTGTTATGGTGCGATGTTATATGGGGATGGTACTTGGTTAAACTGTGGTACAAATTTCCCTGTCATCATTTCTGCCTGCACCCTATAGGTGTATGATGTTCTTTCCCTCGTCATCTCCATTGTCCTACAATCTTTGTCATCATGGCCTACTGACTTGAAAAAGTTACAATATGAACTCTTAGGCACTCTCTAGTATTTATAAATTATTGGATAGTGATATGGATCATGCCCCCATGTCTTACAAATATCACACCATAGTCCTCTTGATGGAAAAGGATTTGGCAATCTTGTTTCCATGTATTGTGCGAACGTTGGGAATTCGTTCTTGTGGTGTCCTTCTGTCCTACATGTGGTACACCAAAAAAATTCTTGTTTGTCCTTACTCATGTTCTGGTTTAATTGAAATGTTATATTCTTTAGGTCTTCCTTGAGATTTTCTATTGCTGGATCTATCTTTTGATATTGGTTCTCTTCTAGTTGAAAGGCTACATGCAAAGCCTCTTCCTGGGTCTGAAAATTCTCTTGACTCAAGGGATATTTCAAATGTGGTAGAAGTGAATTGACAAACATATGCCTATGTTTCATATCTGTCATGACACTTCAACTTTCCCTTCAATCATTTGAATCTCAGGTCTATCTCCCAGACAGATTATCCTGTTTTCTGTATGATCTCTATGTTTCTTGATCTTTTGTTTTGGAGCTTGATCTCTTTTCTATCTGATTGTATCCAAGTCCAGTCTTGTCAAAATGATAATTTTGACTGCTAATAATGTCATCAAAAACTTTTGAGCTATTCTACATATTTTTCCTTTGAATATCCTTTCTTAATGTGACAATTTTTGCTTCCAAGTTTCCAATGATCCTGTCCTTTTATTCTAGTTGTTCTTTGAGTGCTTCTTCAATTATTTTATCTTCTTCTATTTGAACCTTCAATTTTTTGATCATTTGTTCTAGTTCTTGATTATCTTCTTTCGTGTCTAGTTGTGCTTGTAGTTTCTTGTTTTTCTTCTTTTCTCTTCTGATAACCTCTATGGCACACATTAATTCTTCTCGAAAGTCAACTTCTGCCTCTTCAATTTCTTCTTCGACTTCTTCATATTCTTCTTTGTCTTATTCATATTCTCTTCGAAGTCTTCTTTATCAAATTCTTCTACTTCCATGAATAGAACTCTTCCTGTCTCACTGTCACTGATGTCATCTTCATCTGATGATGAGATTTCTTCTTTGGTGCATAAGCTTTTCTTGAAAACTTTCTTTGTAGTTATTTTTCCTTTATATGTTTGTTTTCCTTTTGAGTAATTTTCATCATTTATCTTTTTCTTATGAGGACATTTGTTAGAAAAATGACCAATACCATCACAATTAAAACAAACTAAAGGAAGATTACCTCTATACCTACCATTGGTTCCCTTGTTCAGTGTTTTGACAAAGTTGGCCACTTCTACATCATATTTTGATATGTCATTTTTGTTGTTATATTCTTCTTGTTGCTTTTTATTTTTCTTTGATATTTTAGATGCATTGAAGGCTGCTTATTTTACATTTGGATTTTCCTATTCAGTTATCATTTCATATGCTGTGAAGATTCCATGTAGTTCGTCCATGCTTATTGATTTTAGATCTGATCTTTCTTCCAGTGTTGATATCTTAGGGTTAAATCTCATAGGAAGAGATCTTAGTACCTTTTGAACAATTACATATTCTTTGATTTCTTCTCCCAATCCTATGATTGCATTATTCTCATCTTCCTTCATTTTTAGTTGTTCGAATTGACCTTTGTAAGTTTGAAGCTTTGCTTCTTTGACTTTTGTATCTCCTTCATAAATATTTCGAAGCTTTTCCCAAATCTCTTTAGCAAATTTACAATGTGCAACTTTGGTGAATACCATTTCACTAAGACCATTCAAAAGTGCATTTGTGGCTTTCAAATTATTCTGACCAAGTTTCACTTCTTTGTCATTTGTTGGTGGAGTTGATGGTGTTGTGTATCCATCTACAATTGATTGCAAAATTTCAAATCCCTGTGCCTGTATATATGTCTTCATACTTATGCTCCAAAAAGCATACTTCTATCAATCAAACTGTGGTATTCCATTTTTATACAAGTTGTTGTTCTCCATGATCTACCTTTCAGTGGCTAAATTGATTTCTCAAGGAACCCGCTTTGATAACAATTGTTGGATTACTGAGAGGGGTGTGAATCAGTAATAGTGCAATGATAGTCCTTTTTAACCAAATAATCCAAGTGTTATGTCAATGTAGAATTATTATCCAATAATGAGAAATAAGAAATGAACAATCACACACATACACAATACACTAGTGTTTTACATGGAAACCCAGAGCGTGAAAAAACCACATAATGTTTTTTCTTATATGTCTTGAAGAATTACATCCATTGGAAGCACCAAATTCCTTTGTTTTCCAGCTACAACTGGAAGGAGGCTCCAACCCTCTAGTTTCTTAGGTTACAACCTAAGGGAAGCTCCAACTCCCTAATTCTCTAGCTACAACCAGAAGGACGCTGAAACCCCCTATGTTCTTTGTCTACAACCGAAAGGTGGCTAAAAATACCTTTCCTTGTCCTGTCCAACCACCCTGAATAATAAGTAGAATGATGGAACCACTGACAACCTGTCACTATGAGATATATTGTTGTACAATTCTATCAACCTGTACCACTGACCTGTATCCAACCTGAACAACTATCATGTAATAAATATGTACCTCAAATGAACATGTATCAACAAAAATACAATAGGTATGTGACCTGTAGTGTTGCAACTTGTGTATGTACATTCCCTATATGTTATTTAGCCCACGTATGTATGCGACCAGAATGTTATGCAACCTGTGTATGCCTTCTAAAACTAGGGTTTCTTTTCTCTTGAAAACAGTTGACCCTTTGTAACGTCTTTCACATATATTTGTAACCTATCATTGTATCTGGACTGTAACTGTCATCCTTTTCATGCATCCTCATATATAACCTTTACTCAGTTCAAATATGTCTCTCTAGTCATGTGCCATGTAGGTGTGTGTAATCATAAAAAAGTATAATACCCCTCACATGATCTTAGTCATCAACACTTTTTGATATTCAACCTCTCAATACATCAACAAATATAATATCACAACCATGTACCATAAAAACTCTTAGCCATATGCCAAGAAATACAAGATGTTTCTCAATAAGAAGTGTTAATGATAAATATACTAGGATTGTATTTATGTAGATCTGACTTATGCAGAAGATCCCATGTAACCACTAGTATTTCTAGGGAGAATCCTCAAATATACATTACCATTCCTCATGCATACATCAAAATCCAACTATTCATAGAAATAAGACACACCTTTTGAACCAATGGATGTATATGAGCACTTTAGACCTTCATGCGAGATTGATCTCAGAATATAAAACCTCTACATCTTCATCTTCTCAAGTTTTCATGTCTTTACCAACTTGTACTCACCCTATACATAGCCATCCTACGTACGTACGTGACATATTCACAAACAACCCGCATACATGTACACACCATATACACATCCAACTCACATATGTACTCACCCTTTTCACAGACAGCTTGCGTACATGTACTCACCCTATACACAGACAACCCACATACGAATCACAAAATAGGGTTTTTTGTATTCATTGTAATTCTGAGAATTTCTCCATCAACCCTTCATGCTACCTCAGACGTTCTCCATTTCAGATGTATCCACAAGTATTTACAATCATCTTTACATAAGAAAATAGATATACAATATGTACAAGTCTGTGTTTAATGAGTGAGCTTTGCCTCTTATTTATATCTTCATGTAGCCTTACACTTTCCTTATTTTAGGGCTTCTCCATGTAAAATAATTTCTTTTGCAAGACACTTTGACTCTTGGGGGCTTCTATAAGACTCATGAGGGTTCTCCAACTTCATATGGTCATAACTCTCTAACCGTGAGGATTAATGTGACGTTCCACATACCATCGGAAATGGCATGACAAGCACTATGCATTTATGATAGTTTCACTGACAAAATCATTGTCCTTCATCTCATTATTACTCAATTAATCAAGGTTTCTCTAACCATAATTCTAGGATAACTAAATGTGCAAAGCATATTCCCATGAGGGATTTCAACATAAGGGGACAACTTCAAAGTTCATCCATATTTACTTCTTATCAACCATGACAAGACAATAATGAGTCATCTTTTCATCAAACAAACTTGGGTCCATTACCCAAACCTTTTTACTACCAAGCTTTCTTCAAGGGTTGACATCAATGACAACCAACCTTAATCAACATGTATGCTATCACTCTGAAGTATTTCATGGGGTGATTCTAAAACACCTTACCTATGAAAAGGAGCTCTATGCCTTGGTACAATTTATTAAAATGTGGAAGCACTATATGATGGGAAAGGAGACCACCATCCACATAGATCACCAATTGCTCTAGTATTTGTAGGACTAGAGTAGGTTGCAACAAACCAGGAACTACAAATGGATGGGGTTCGTATAAATATTTCATCTAGTCATCAAGTATAATAAGGGTAGCACAAAAAAGTTTTCAAACATTCTTTCAAGGCCACCCACATCCAATATTACAACTTTGGGAACTTTGATGCACATGGATAATTTTACCCATGAAGAATACAGAGAGGCATACAAAGAATATGAGGACTTCAAGGAGGTGTTTTAGATTCTATAGGGAGAAATTAATATAGAATAAGATGATGGAAAGGCTGACTATCATTTCTAGGACAGTTTACTCTACAAGCTTGAGAAACTTTAAGTCCCTAAAGGTGAACAATTTCATCTTATCAGAGAGGCTCACACCTCCAAGGTTGCATGACATTTTGGTGTTGGGAAGATAGTTTCCAATTTATAGTATGTGTACTGGCCCATAATGCAAGAATATCTAGCAATGTATATTAGAGGATGTATACTTTGTTATACCAACAAGCCCAGTAGCATGAAGCAAAGCATATAAAATCCCTTACCTATACCCACTCGACCTTGGGAAAGCATTTCCATATATTTTGTGGAGGTTTACCAACCATGCAGAAGGGACATGACTATTTATGTGTGGTAGTTGATAGGTTTAGAAAAATGTGCATTCTCATTCCCAGTAAAAAGACCATAAAAGAACAAGAAGCAACAAACTTGTTCTTTGAACATGTATGGGTGCACTTTGGGATACCAAGGAGCTTCATCCTAGATAGGGAAACTACATTTCTTAGTGCCTTTTATACTACATTGTGGGAGAATATGGAAAATAAGCTCAATAGGTCTACAACATTACATCCATAGATATATGGGCAGATGGAAGTAGTCAACAAGACATTGGTGTAGCTTTTGATGGGTTACAATCAGAAGCACTAGAATACCGAGGATGAAAATCTAATCTACATACAACACTCTTATTAGGTTTTATTTTCCACTACTTAGTTAGTTGGGTAGTTATATCTATTATAATAATAGAGACTCATTTAATGAGTTCTTTTCTACTTTGTCCAATGGACCATTTTGTAATTATATATAAAGGCCTGTCAAGCCTTCTCATAATATCAAGTTACTCATTTTGAATTTTCTCATATTTTATATTGTTCATTGTGAGATTAATTAGCTTTGAGTGATTTACTAGTAATTAGTTTTAGAGGTGAGGACCCTCTTTGAGCCTCACCTCCCGCATACTCCATTTACATGTTTTTTTCTATGCTTCTTTTCATGCAATATTGGCATGTCTAAGATCCTTCTCTCTCGGAATTCAATCCATCTAGATCTCAGCCCCCGAGATATGGATTAGTGGTATCAGAGAGGGTATTCTCTCCATCGGAACAAGGGCTTGAAGCATGCTACGAGTTCAAACATTTGCAACAATCACCAACCTCCTTTTGGTACTATAGGAATCCATTTGTCGAGAAATACATTGTAAGAATCAAAGTTGGTCCACAGGCACTACACGGCTTTTTTTACCCTCAGATATTTGTTCACCATTACAATGAGAACCATACATGGATTCACTACATCCATTGGTCTGCAACATTTTCAAAAAATTTGCAGGGTTTCCATGCTTCCCACGGAGGTTCCACAACCTCTACAACAACTCATGTTTCTCTACAAACCCTTGGCATCCTTTGTTTCCATCTACTCTAAGACAAATTAAAAGAGGTGTTTCAGCCTATACATGTCATTTCAGAGGCTCTACCATAGTTCATTGGAAATATATATTCAAGATATCAAAAGGGTATTTCACGAAATCTCATTTGGCTTCCTGGTTTAAGAGATATCATCGATTGAATCTCAACATGTATTTGACCCAAGGAGGCTGCGCATACCACCATATTCAAAGGTATGTTTATACAAGCTTAGGAAACTAAATAAGTTGTTCCACATATGGATAGAAATATTTCTTCAAAATATCAAATGGGTATTTCAAGGAATTTCATTTTGTTGTCTGGTTTATGAGATATCCTTGTTTGAAGCAGCACATGTCTATAACCAGTGTGGCCGTGTGGCCTTCAACTTCGACTTATTTTTTCTAACTCCAAAGGACACATTAGATAAATTGTATTATATCAATGGAAAGGTCTCTCCATCAGCTCAAATGGGTATTTTACATAATTTCATTTTGTTCCTAGTTTGAGAGATATCACTAATTGAAGATATGCACCCTTTCTTCCAAGATGGTTGCGCGTCACTGAAACTTCAACAATATTTTTCTCACTCCATGGGCCATCTCATAACAAGTTCCATATACCTATGGAAATATCTCTTCAGTAGCTCAAATGGGTCTTCGATGGAATAAGATTTGATCACCTAGAGAAGATGTTATGAATAAATTTATAGAAGGAGATTCAAAGCCTCCAAAGTCATGATTTTTCCATTTTATTAATGTAAATGGTTCCTTTCATTGGGAATTAGAACATTGTACTCAAGGGTCTCTTTATAGGATGGGTGAAATGATGGGGGACCATCATTTTCTAAGGAGGGAGGAACGATCTGAATTTTAGGGGGTATATGGTCTAAATTCAAATGCAAAAGTCATAAAGCTATAAAACTAATAGATTTCCCATGTGGATCAAGGAGATACCCACCTCCTCATTAATTAAATGGGCTAATAGGTTGTCCATATAGGTCAAAGAGATTCCCACCTCTCCATTATTGTATTGTGTTTTATTTTCCACTACTTAGTCAGCCAGGTAGTTAGATCTATTATTATAATAATAGAGACTCATTTAATGAGCTCTTTCCATTATTGTATTGGGATTTATTTTCCACTACTTAGTTATCTGTGTAGTTAGATCTATTATAATAATAGAGACTCATTTAATGAGATCTTTTTTACTTTGTCCAATGGACCATTTTGTAATGTTATATAAAGGCCTTGCAAGCCTTCTCATAATATCAAGTTACTCATTTTGACTTCTCTCATATTTTTTATTGTTCATTGTGAGATTAATTATCTCTAAGTGATTTATTAGTAATTAGTTTTATAGGTGAGGCTCCTCTTTGATCCTCACCTCCCAAGTATTTCATTTACATGTTTTTTTCCATGTTTATTTTCATGAAATATTGGCATGTCTAATATCATCATCTCTTGACATTAAGTGCATCCAGATCTCAACCCCTGAGATCTAGATTAGGAAAAATTTAAGGAATCATCTTCTAGGGCCACTTCAGCGGTTGGTTCAAATTTGGAAATTTGGATCCAAAAAACTCGTCTAAAATATTTCGGAGCTATTTTGAGGCATTGAATGGAATTGTTTTTGTCCAAACCTTACTATGGAGGAATATTATATACTCTACACATTTATACCTTTCCAACAGTGCAAGAATTGCCTCAATTGGAGTTCTTATGTGAAAGTTATGCCTCTCGCAAGTTGACCTACCATATTGATCACCATGGTCTGACTGGATGCCACATCAACCTCCATTATTTAGACATGTGGGGATAGAAACGTAGTGGATTTTATAAAAAAATTCTATAAGGTCCAAAGACTTATCTCAATTAAGGGTTGAGGAAGTCAAAAACCTACCCCTAGATGGCTATCGAGCTATGTTAAATATTGGGCTGGTAGGAGGAGAAGGGGTTCCATTCTATGTTATTGTATTTTGTTCCATAGTAGAGTAGAAATAATGGGAGTGGGAAATTAGAGAGAATAACAGAGGGGGTTAATGTTATGTAGCAGCCTAACAGGCCATGGGTCTTAGGTGACTCTATCAGAGAGTTCCTTCTCCTTTATACTTGCATCATATTCCATACCAGAGAAAGGAAAGCAGAACAACCTCACCTTCTAGTTGAGTTTTCTCCCGTAAGGGTTTCCCAGAAAAACGGATTTCACCATAAGGGGACCACTTTGGGGTTCATCCATCTGTACTTCTTATCAACCATGACAAGACAATAATGAGTCATCTTTACATCAAACAAACTTGGGTCCATTACCCAAACCTTTGTTCTACCGGGATTTCTTCAAGGGTTGACATCAATGACAACCAACCTTAATCAACAATCTCCCGCTTTGGCATTGATGGAAACACTCTGATGCAATACTAAAATCATATCACTCATGGTCCCCCTGGAACCATGACTCTGTCCTTTGCATCTATGTGACTAACGCTCCCCCTAGAACCATGCCTCTGTCCTCTGCATCTCATAAATCTCTCCCCCTTTGTCATCAATGGAAAATGTATCTTTCCATATGGGGTTGCTCCCCCTGACTGAATTGTCCTCTTATGGTGCTTCCTCATGTAAATCGAAGACATATAATATGAGCATTCAAAAATAATTCATTTTGGAGTAGAAATAACTCCAAGTCTCTGGCGAAATATTCAAAGGCTTCCCGTGGAAGTGGTTTTGTAAATATGTCTGCCACTTGTTCTTTTGTGCTAACATACTCAACTATGATGTTCTTTTCTGCAACCTTCTCCCGTAGAAAGTGATACTTGATTGGAATGTGCTTTGTCTTGGAGTGCATCACCGGGTTCTTTGAGATACTGATGGTGCTTGTATTATTTCAATATATTGGAATGGGCTCATCATACTCAACATGTATATCTGTCAGAGTTTGTTTCATCCAAAGAAAATGTCTACAACATGATGTTGTTGCAATATACTTTGCCTCGGCTGTATATAAAGATATTGATGATTGTTTCTTGCTTAGCCATGATACTAAACACTCACCTAAGTAGAAAACTACTCCACTGGTGCTTCATCAGTCATCAATACAACCTACCCAATTTGCATCTGTGTAGGCAATAAGTGATAGATCCTTTCCTTTTGGATACCATAATCCAAAATCTTTTGTTCCTTTGAGATATCTAAAAATCCTCTTCACTGCTAATACATGTGATTTCTTTGGTCCTGCTTGAAATCGTACCACCTATCCAACTGCTTGCATTACATCTAGTGTGGATGTTGTCACATATAGTAGGATGCCAATAATTGACATGTATTGCCTTTGATCTGTAGACTTTGAATCATCATCTTTGCTCAACTTGCAACTAGTTTGCATGGGAGTGATAACTGGTTTGCAATCTTCCATTCCAAACCTCTTTAGCATTTCTCTGATATACTTGGTTTGAGAAATAAAAATTCCTTGGTTTCTTTGACGTATCTGAATTCCCAGAAAGAAGGATAGTTCTTCAATTAACGACATTTCAAATTCATTATGCTTATCTTTTGCAAATTTTTGGCTTAACCTTTTATCATCACTACCAAAATTAATATCATCAACATAAACTTCAACTAATAAAATATTACCTTGATTTACCTTAATGTAGAGGTTTTTGTCTACACCTCCTTTTTTGAACCCTGCCTGCTGCAGATACTTATCCAGTCTAGAGTACCATGCTCTAGGAGACAGTTTTAGACGATACAAGGCCTTCTTTAATTTACACACATAATTTGTGTTCTCTGACAACTGAAATCATTATGTTTATTCAATGTATACTTCTTCTTCAAGTTCCCCATTCAGAAAAGATGATTTTACATCCATCTGATATACTTTAACATTTTTTGAGCATGCATAAGATAAAAGAAAACGGATTGCTTCCATTCTGGCAACTGGGGAAAATGTCTCTTCAAAGTCGATTCCTTCAATATGTGCATATCCTTTACATACCAATATAGCTTTGTTCCTTGTAACTTGTCTATATTCATCTAATTTATTCATAAAAACCCATTTTGTGTTGATCACATTCTTATTCTTTGGTCTTGGAACCAATTCCCAAGTGTCATTTTTCTTTATTTGATCCAATTCTTCATCCATGGCCTTATTCCAAAAGTCATCCTTGTTGGCTTCTTCAAAACAGTTTGGTTCAATTGTAGATAAGAGTGTTAGGTGTGTTTTTTCTGGTGAACGGATTCTTCTTCTAGTCTCAACTCCTGCATATTTTTTTCCGAAAATCTGATATGAAGGATGATTCTTCTGTACTCGTTTATTGGGTGTATTTGGAGACACTTGATGAACTTGCTCTTCTTCTTCTGTCATATTCTCTTCATCTTCCTCTTCTACTTCTTTTTCATCTTCTGCTTCTTCTTCTAAGGGTTGTTTCATTGATTCATTTTCTTCTTCCTTTGATTCTGGTCTTCATGTTTCATCAATTGTCACGTTGATGTTTTCCACAACTTTGTTCAATCTTATATTGCAACACTTGTATTCTTTCCTTGTACTTGAGTAACCTCTAAAGTACAAATTGAACCATATTGATCTTAATAGTTAATCAATAATAGAAAAAACATGTCAAAATGTCTTAGAAAAAATAATTGTAGGTCATTGTAAATAAACATATCATAATCAAAAGGAGTAGATAAAATATCATGAAGGAGTAGCTAAAATATAAAAAATTGACAACTTATTGTTTGGTATGGTGTAGGTAAGACAATTACTTGTCAGTACAAGGATTTGACACTATGAACGAAAATTACTGGAAGCTTTCTCAGTTTAGAGCGACATTAGAGGAAAGGGGCGATGGAAAATGTTATTGCCCTTTCTATGATTGCAGGGGCTTGCAAAGAAGAAGACTTTTAATAACAACAACTTAAAGACATTGTAGGGAGAAGGGGTACGCCGAAGGGGGTTATGAATATCGTCCCTTGGTAAAAGGATTCAATATTTAATGTATTCTCTATAATAGTCATCATGTCATGAATTTTAGTAATATTTCTTATCGTTTTTTTTGTATTTTCTATACACACTAAATTTACTACTTTGTTTTTAAATATATAGATGATTCCCCCAAATTGTCGACCTCCAGAGAGTTATTTTCCAAGTACTAGCAGAAATACTCCTTTACAGGGTGATGAACTTCGAGATCAGAATATTGAATATGTTGATCAAGTTATTAATGATGATATGGATGGATATAACATTAGTGATACAAATAAGGAATATGATATACATATATTGATCCAAGACACATTTTCTCCAATGGATGAGGACAACCAGGATGATAGTCATGATGTTGATCCTCTACTCGAGAAGTCACGTCAACCTATTTATGAAGGCTCAACAACAAATATTCTATTTGCTATATTGTTGTTGGTTAACTTGAAGGTTTTGAATGGTTCATCAAACACATGCCTCACACAAATACTAAGGTATTTAATTTGTTAATTATTTATGCATGCATGTTCACAAATACTTAAAAGGTTCAATTTTTCCTATGTTTTTATTGTTTTCTAATTTGTAAAGTATGGATGTGATATTGATGATTAATATTGTTTACATTGACTTATTGTTTTGAATTTTTGTAGATTGTTAGGTGAATTTCTATTACCGACGTCAAATATTTTTCCACGCACATATCGAGAAATATCCATGATTATGAAAAACATTGGAATGGACTATCAAGCTATTGATGCATGTCCTAATGATCATATCATATACTATGGACAATATGTATTAGAAAATGAATTCCCACAATGTCAAATAAGTAGATATCGAACTAATAAAGCATCAAATAAAGTGTCTCGCAAAGTCGTTCATTATATTCCGATAATTCCACATTTCTAGCGGTTGTTCAGGTGCCAAAGTATAGCACAGTTTATGGATTTCCATGCAAAGAACATAAGTCGAGACGATGTTCTTCGAATGCCTGCAGATGGTTCTGCATTGAAGTGCATCGAAGAAAAGTGGCCAATTTTTAAATAAGAACCTCTTAATGTTAGACTTTTGTTGGCAGTTGATGGTGTCAATCCATTTGAAGAGCTTCGTTCTACATACTCAGTGTGGTCTATTTTTGTTATAAAAAATAACCTTCCTCCTTGTATGTCGATCAAGAGAGAGCCCACAATGTTGGCAATGGTTGTTCCAGGTATTTAATTACCTTTTATTTTTTTTAAAGTATGGCAAAATATTTCATTTCTTTGTTTCGTGCATGGTAATTATGTCTTTTATATATAATGACATCTAGACAAGTATAATTAATCATGCATTATGTTGAACCAATTAGGTAAGTACCAGGTTAAATATATGAATGTATATATTGAGCCTCTTATCGATGAGTTGTTGAAGTTATGGGTTGGCGTCACTATGTATGACATCTCTAGACCAATAGGGAAAAAATGATTTCAATTTCATGGAATATTATCATGGACAATTCATGATGCTCCCAGGTTAACACATTTTTGTGGTATATTGTTACTTTCTTTTGTGATTTAATATTAAATATATTTATTGAAAATAGCATGCATTGTTTTAAATTGAAAATCTAATTCGCTACATTAATTCATATATCTTGTAGGTCTTCAAACAAAGGGTAAATTTGCATGCCCAATTTGTGGTCCCAGGATAAAATCTCATCATTCAAGGAGTTTAGGAAAGGAAGTGTTTGATGAGTATAGGCACTTTCTTCCTAAGAACCATAGTTATCAAACTATAGACAAAGAAAAATTGAATGGTAAAGAAGAGAATGGAAAAAAACCACGAAGAATGACACCTCACCTATGGAAGTTGGAATATATTAGAAATCGTCAAGGTATGAAAATTATTTATGTATGATATATTATATAAATCTTTGGTTAATTTCATTAGTATTAATTTCATTTTGTTTGATTAATTAGTGTTAATTTCATTTTGTTGATGTTTCATGAATGTCATTAAGGCACAAATGGGCTTCCACGAGGAATGAAAAGTTACCTGATGAAATTCAGTAGGTTTCCATACTACTAGCACCTACAAATAGTTCATATGTTTGATACAATGCATATCAGGAAGAACATAACATAATTTTTATGGCGAATATTAGATGGAATATCTAACAAAGAGAGAATTGGAAAGATTTGTAGTGACATCCAGGAAGCTAATCACACATTGCAAAGTGTTATTATTAATTCTAATGGTGATGCTCGTGAACAGAATACTAGTCTTCCTTGGTTGTTGACGGAGCAATAGAACAATATTGTAAAAGAGGTCATTCAAAAAATTAGGTTTTCGACGGGGTTTTCGTCGACCATACAAAATATCTTAATGAAAAAAGGTGATTGTGGTGGGTTAAAACACATGATTGGCATACATTCATTAAGGTAATTAGTAGGTTATAATATATTTCCTTATTGGTATGTATTTTTTGGAAACAAATAATAATTATTTGTTTTTTGTTACAGTATGTTCTACCTTTATCTCTTCCAGGCGACTTTGAAAACAACATAAAACAAGTTATTTATGTACTTGGAAAATACATGAGGTAAGTAATGTTTTATATGGAAAATGTACTTCTTATGTGATTTTTAGCAGAACTTATTGACATATTATGTTTTATCTGCAAATTTATGTATGCCTTGATATTATTTTATTGTATCATTTGTAGGTGGATTTCATCAAAAGAAATACATAAAGAAGATATAAGGTATTGGAAGAGATCAATTCCCCGACTAATGTGTCAAATGCAGCAGTATCTACCTCCAACATTTTTCAATGCACAAGAAAACTACCTCATACACCAAGTTGAGAAGATTGAATTATGTGGACCAGTACACACAAGGTCGATGTGGATGGTGGAGAGGCAGTTGAAGTCATTGAAGGATTTTGTTAGACAAAGAACATGTCTTGAGGGTTCTATGGTTGAGGGATATATGGTATATCAACACATGGTGTATATTAGTCAATATCTACCTAAATTAGTAGAAAATATGAATGTGCCTCGCATTTGGCATCTCGACTCCATCAACAAATTTGAAGGGGAGGTCCTATTGGGGAAAGGTAAAATGAGGACTATGAAACGTAATTATTGTATGTTGACGTAGATTTAATATATTGCACATTTATTTTTCCAATTTTATTTTAGCATACTGATTTTTTATATTTTGTATTCCTTCATATTGAACTATATTAAACTATTCCTTTATTAACAATAGCTAATTAAATTGTTATTTTATCATATAGTTACTCGAGAGTGTGATGCTTTACATTTATACATTGCAAACAACCTTGATTGGATGGAGAATTGGATGGATAATAGTGAAGAATACTTCGGTAGGTTATCATGGGAAGGGGTGAGTAAGATGATTAAAATAGTGCATCATCATCGAGATCAATTTTCTGATCTTACGTCAAGGGAAGTTGATTTAGCCTTTGGTTTAAAATATAAACAGGAAAGTAAATTGTTTACCCACATTTTCCTAGTTATTTCCCAATTTTTCAATGTATTTAGTTTGTTTAATTTTTGAAATATATATTTACTAAGTCCTATATGAGGTTTATTAATTGGCAATGTATTTTTTACTTGTTGTCCATGTTGCGGTTGAAACATCACAAGGATATGTGGTGTAATGGTTGTAAATTTCATATCAAAATGTTGGATGATAAGATGAAAACCTCATATTGGGGGATAACTACAGTGTTTAAGGTCACCAATGTTTCCTCTAGAAGTGACAGAAATCTGAAAGAAACTGAGAATATGTACTATGAGCATTGGGAGGATATAATTGAGTGTGATTTTAATTCCTTTAAAATAGTTTTGTTTGAGGTGAAATGGTACAGGCTACAGATGGATGAACATGATCCTAAGAGAATCGTTATTGATCATGATAATGGATTTACCATGGTTAATACAAGGGCATTTGAACTGGGTACAGAGCCTTATGTTCTTCCAAGTCAATGTGAGCAAGTATTTTACTCAGAGGTACCTGGTAAAGCAGGTTGGTCATATGTTGTTAGATATGATCCAAGAGAAAGACCAGTAAAGTATAATCATGTAGCCGAAAATGAAGATAATAATGAGGAAGAAGATCATGATTATGCAGATCAGGAGCAGGTGGTTGTAGTCAATGTGTCAGATGAAGAAGTTGAAGAAGTTGATCATCCAAATGTAGCAGACGATGATCTCATTGATGATATCGATTAATATATTAGTGAAAACGATGTTGATGATGATGTTGATATGAATGAGCCTTTCACCAATATCAATTTTGAACCAAATATTGATACAGATGTTGAGATAGTTGAAGAAGAAGATGAATGATATTTAATTGTTGAAAAGAAGAGGTATGTGTTTATATCTTTTATATGATCTTTATATGTTTTTATTTTGTATAATAGAGTATATGTTACATGTTCTTTATAATTTCAAATTAGGTATGGGGAAATTGAGAGTGATGTGAGGGGAGGGGGGCATAATTAGAGCTTCCACCTTCACGTGGTTGCTCCTGTTTAGTAGAGAATGAACTATTCTCGAAACCAAGAGGAGATCTACGCGACTGCACCTAATAATGTACTACTTGAACCCATTAAGGTTTGATAGTAAGTGGCTTAGGATTAGATTTAGAACACTTGAGGCCTACTTAATAATTGGACAATGAAGTATGGATTCAAAGAAGGAGAAATCAAATAAGTTTAATATAACAATGTATGCACCTTGTCACCCCTGTTTCTCTGTGTAGATTATCCTATAGGACCTCATAGGAATTTATTTATCCACTCTATTGATATCCTATCTACTTACAAACAACCACAAGAAGAAGAGGGAAATATTTCATCGGAGGCATTAATATGTCTAGGGTAAGTTTCAGAGGCCTGTAAAGAGTTATCTTATAGGTTGAAAGTGAGTTTAGTAGGAAGGGAGTTTAGGTGACAGTGAGTTTAAGTATCACTTCATGAAACATATTATCCAACATGAATCTAATGAAATTTGGGGTTGTAGAGGCATTTCATCAACCTATGTGGCCACCTATGTGGCCACATTTCATCCCCATCAGGCTGGTCAGGAAGGGTTTCCAGGCTCAAATATTACTCATACACCCACTCTATATATCGACCCAAATCGTCCTCATTTTATTTTAATTTTCTTGGTCAAATTTTAAAGGAAACAACTATTAAAAGACATTGTACTAGGGATAGAGTACATGATTGGCAACAATGACCTTTGAATGGGGCCAATGTTGAAATTTTTTCAAAATGTTTCTGTATGCACTACAATTTGACATGGATAGACTGTTTGTATGCCTTGACGATATGGGAGGTTTTCCAGGCTCAAACATCACTCACACACCCACTCTTTATATTCATCATCCGTGTCGTTCAAAACAACATCATGCCAATTAGGCCCATGATTTTGGTCGTGGTGAGAAGAAGGAAATATATGAAATTTTGTATTTAAATAATGATTTTCTACTAATATACTTTATGGAGAAAAAGAGTACTTAGATGAGAGAAAAAAACAAAGATAAGAAATAATTGATATTAAAGCTTCTGTGATTAATCAAGTACTTCTTTATTGACGTTATTGCATTCCCTTGCAGTACTAGATGCATGAACGTCATGCGTCTCGATCGTATTTTAAAGGAAACAACTAAAATACATTGGACTAGGGATAGAGTACATGATGAGCAACAATAACCTGTGAATGGGGCCAATGTTGAAATTCTTTCAAAATGTTTCTATATGCACTGAAATTTGACATGGATAGATTGGATGAGACAAAATTGTGGTGATATGGAACTATTGGGAAATCACAAAGATTGTAGATCTACTCTAAGAATTAGTTGAACTAGATTATGTAAGAGACAATGTTCACGAAGATGATATCAATGATGAATTTATTGAAACTAACATCGATGATAACAATGATGATATGACCAATCCTTACAATGTTGAATCTGGATCAGATGATGCAGATGTGGAATTATATATATATATATATATATATATATATATATATATATAGAATTGTATTGTATAGGTATGTTGTATAAATTAATGTTCAAGTTTAATTATGTCATATTCTTAATTATGACAAAAACACATTCATTTATTTGAATGTACATAGATTTTTTTCGGGTTTTGGGGAATTGAGAGTGATGTGAGGGAGGGGGGGACATATGAGCTTCCATATTCACATGGTTGGCCCCATTCAATAGAGAATATTAAACAATTCTTGAAACTAAGAGAAGCTCGGAAAGTTTAACGCACAACTATGCTTATTTCACCTAGTTCATTATTATATAATATTTAATAACTCAAAAATAAGGCATTCTTGCTCATGTAATTGAAATCGGTGCATATAAATGACATGTGAATGGGGACAATGTTGAAATATTTTCAATTTGTGCTTGTATGGACTGAAATTTGACATGGTTAGACTAGACACATGCATTGATGGTATGGGAGGGTTTCCGGACTCAAACATGACTCGCACATACAATTCGATAATCAAACAAGAAGCCTATATAATAATTAATGTGAATGGGGACAATGTTGATTTGTTTTTCAATTTGTTCTTGTATGGACTGAAATTTCATGACATGTTAGGAAAACACACATGCATTGATGGTATGGGAGGGTTTATGGACTCAAACATGACTCAAACAAAGAATTTGAAAATCAAATAGTCTTTGGTTATTTCATCAAAACCCAAAAATAAGGCACACTTGCTCATGTACTTGACCCTGCTTATAAGTGACATGTGAATGGGGTCAACATTGAATTTTTTTCAATTTGTGCTTGTATGGACTTGAATTTGACATGGTTAGACTAGATGCATGCAATGACCATATGGGAGGTTTTTCGGAATCAAACATGACTCACACAAACAATTCGACAATCAAACAATAAGCCTATAGAATAATTAATGTGAAGGACGACAAGGCCAAACCTTAAATGGGTGGCATCGCCTGCTCATGTACTTGAAACCGACACATATAAATCACATGTAAATGGGGGCAACATTGAATTTTTTTCAATTTGTGCTTGTATGGACTGAAATTTGACATGGTTAGACTAGACATATGCATTGACGGTATGGGAGGGTTTTCAGAATCAAACATGACTCACACAAAAAATTCAAAATCAAACAACAAACCTATAGAATAATTATTGTGAAGGATGACAAGGCCAATTTTTTGGGTGGCAATGCCTGCTCATGTACTTGAAATCGATGCATATAAATGAAATGTGAATGGGGCCAACGTTGAAATTTTTTCAATTTGTGCTTGTATGGACTGAAATTTGGCATGCTTAGACTAGATGAATGCAATGATGGTATGGGAGGGTTTCTGGACTCAAACATGACTCGTACAAACAATTCAATAATCAAACAACAAGCTTATTACCTATCACCATTAAACAAAGGTAGTTTATAAGTGCTTGGAGGAGGGGGTATCTTCAAATTTATACAATGGGTAAGAAAAGGAAATGAATGAGGTGGTTTCATCTAACTAAATATTGGCATGATATTATGTATTAATCTACCTCCAAAATTACCCAATTTAAGGCACTATATGGTTATGAACCCATGTCACCGAAGAATTGGGTCATTAAAAATGAAAGTATAAACTATTATTAATCTATTTTAAAAGAAAATTGAATACCAAACATCTTTTAAAAGTGGGGATTATATGGTGCAATGGAGTGTAGTACATAAGAACAATCTATATTCCAAACCTCAAAATGGATACTACCATATCTGGTTCAGAAGACAAAGATTTTCTGTATGTTTCCTATGTGGTGTCTCAATTCCTCACACATGATGCATGAGAACCAAAGATAAATTATATAAAATAATGTCACCCTCCATTAATTTTATCCCTTGATTATGGCTAAGGCCATGAGAACCATATTCCCTAGAGCACCAAACAAGCTATAAGATCCATGGTCCGTGACATTAGGGTTCATGAGCCATGCATTGGGACATAAGCCAACATGCAAACCCTATATGGGAATGTTTTGTCTTGTAAGTGGCATATGGTGGCCATTTTGAGATTTGTAACATTAGGGATGTTGCTTTGGGCCTAGTCCTTGGCCTAGGTTCTAAGGACATACTAATTACTGCTCAAGATCATGGGTCATGTGTAGTGACCTAAACCACCACATAGACCCTACATAGGGGATATTTATATTATAAGTGAGATATGGTCGCCATATTGAGGATTTTTCCATTGGGGATGGCTCTTTGTGCCCATGTAATAGATGAAATCCAAAATATAGGGTCTAAGTTCATAAAAATTTTCTTTAAAATCTCATGGACATGTGGGGTTCCTTAGGCCATCACACATGCCCTAAATAGGGAATATATGGTTCATGAGTTCAATATGGTGTCCATTTTAATGTGTCGGATTTTGGGTACAAATGTAGTAGTGATCTTGTACCTAGCCCCACCCATTTTTGTGAGAAAAAGTGCACACGAACACAAGCATGCCAATAGAGAGATTTAAACATTGGTGTGGCCAATAACAATAGGTTTTTATCATTGACCTTAAAATCCATTCTTGACATAGATCCCATATTTGGTCTTGAGAGTTTTTCCTAATAATTAGAAGGGTTCATATGTACTCATTGATAAATAAAGTTAGGTCAATCTTGCTAATATATTTGGCTCCTTTCAACTAATTTATGAGATCATCAATCTTGGGTAGAGGGTACCAATCTTTCACATCGATCTTGTTCAATGCTTTTTAATATGTGCATAATCTCAATTCTCATTGTTCCTTTTTGTAAATGTGTTCAAACTTCACAGAATAGATATAGCTAAACAATAATACACACATTTGTAGAGAGAATTTGAGAAAGAAGAAGAAGGAGAGAAAGAATGAAAGAATTCTCATTAACCGTTTTGAATAATGAATAATTTACACATGATATACTGTGTATAACTCAATGAGTGTGAACTGGAGGAGAACCAATGCACCATAATGGTGGTCTAGAGTGATATGGACACACACCAGTAGTTACGGGAGTGAACTACCACCTAGTCTAGTCGCTCAGGCAGTTACGGGAGTGAACTGCCACCTAGTTGAGTTAACTAGTCAACTAGTCTTCAGTTAACTGACTGAACAAAGAGTAGTGAGGAGTTAACTCAGGGAATCAAGGGTAATGTGCCAGTATGGTGATTATACCAAGGAAAGGTTGAATTATCATGGTGATGATACCAATGTTTCATGGTGACAAAACCAATGCAGCATCTAAACTCAACTCAACTAGTCAAACTAAAGTGTCAACTGAAAGAGAATATTCTCCAGGTGGAATATTCTCCCCTAAAATATAGGAGACTGGATAATGACTAATTATGACCAATAAACAAGGAAAAACCTTAGGAAAAAGAAATCCTAGGTGTGTGTGTGTGAAGTAACTTCAACACCCCCCATGAACATCACTATGGTGAAAATAAAGAATGGGTCTCGGCAACAAGGCCATGTTAGGTACAAAAATACAAAAGATACATTGAAATAAAGTGAGGAAAGAGGTAAATACTCATGGGAAAACCCCCCCTCAGGGTACAATGTATGTAAAAAGAAGAACTAGAGTTGCTAGGCAACTGTGTCCTTCACTCCAAGACTACTTTGCAGAGAATGGAACTTCTTCTCAGTGAAGTTCTTGGTGAATATGTATGACGTCTATTCTGCTGAAGGACAGAACTATAAGTTGATGATCCCTTCATGTACTAAGTCCCAGATGTAGTGCATGTGTATCTCTATGTTCTTTGTCCGCTACCTCTAAACTGGATCTCTGCAGAACTTTAGAGTGCTCTGGTTGTCACACCAGATGGCGATCAGTCGATGAAACTGAATGCCCAAATCAATGAGAAAATTTTGTAACCACATAGCCTAAATGGTTATGTTAACTACCCCTCTGTACTCTACCTCGGCTGAAGATAGAGAAATGGCATCATGATTCTTACTCGACCAACAGATAGGCCCAAAACCAAGACTAAGTGAGTAACCAAATGTGGACTTGCAATCAGTGTTATCTCCAGCCCAGTCGGAATCAGTAAACCCGATGAGATATAATGTATATTATATTGCATAATGAATACCAAAGGTGATGATGCCCTATACGTATCAAAGGATATGCTTTGCATCCTTCCAATGTAGCTCATGCAGCTCCTTCATGAACCTGGAAACTGCGCCAACTGCATAGGAGAGGTTTGTTCTGGAGTGTGTGAAATACAACAAGCTCCCCACTAGTTGTCTATACAGTGTGTTGTCAACCAATGTATTCTCCTGCCATCCTCAAGTTTGACTCCTAATAGGAAAGGAGTTGGAGAAGACTTGCAATCTGTCATGTGAAATATCTCAAGGTGATCTCATGCATACTTGGCCTGAGACATTTTGATGCCTGATGCATCCTAAATGATCTCGATTCCAAGAAAGAAGTGTAGCGGACCCATGTCTGTCATCAAAAACCTGTCATGTGGAATCCTATTGACTGCAAAAATCACTGAAGTCGAGCAACCTGTGATCATCTAATCATCAACATACAAAACTAAAAGTAGAAGTGAATCAACCGTCCTAAGCATGTAGAAATTCGGGTCTAGTTTACAATGTACAAAGTTCTGTGACAACAGGTAGGAATCCATCTTGGCATACCATTCCCTCGGAGCCTACTTGAGGCCATAAAAGGACTTCTTCATTCGACAGACCAAAGATGAGTCCTGCATAAATCCCTGTGACTGTTGCATGTAGATCTCCTCATAGAGATCACCATGAAGAAATGCATTCTTCACATCCATCTGATGGAATTCCCATCCCTTGGTTGTTGTAATGGCAAGTGTTAATTGTATGGAATCCATCTTCTCTACTAGAGCAAAGGTCTTATCATAGTCAATACCATGAACCTGCTGAAATCCTTTGGGGGCAAGCCTAGATTTGTATCTGCTAATCTGTCCATCCACTATTCTCTTGCTCATGCAGACCCATCTGCATCTGACAAGTTTCCTCCTAGAAGGAAGGGTAACCATATCCCAAGTATGGATCTCGAGGATGGAGGTGTACTCCTCCTGCATGGTGGATTCCCAAAATGGATTTATAGCATCCTCTCCATACGACTCTAGATCTAAAGACTAAACCAAGAAAATATTCGTGGAGGGAAATGGTTTAGTGGAAATGAGTGCAACAACAGGCTCCTCGAAATCAGATCAAGTCCTCCTAGTATCGGTTGGATCACCAACGAGATCTCATGCATCTTGAAGAATATTTTGTGCCCACTTGGGCCTCTTCTTTGGCTCTGCAACTGCATCTGGATGCTCTGAATCTGCATCTGACTATACTAACTCTAAATCTGAATCATTTGATTCCTCTAAATAAAAACTCTCGTCTGAAGAAGAGTTGGCATGTGCATGCTCGTCATCTCGGACAAGTGGAAGAATGAAGGTGTTTGCATGCGGTTGTTGAGGTGCATGCGAGACACTTTCCTCGAATTGGACACTTCGCTCAATGATGAGCCAGTACAAGGAAATATCAATAAGACTATATCCCTTCACACCATCGGGGTAGCCAACAAAAATTCACTCAGTGCTCTATGGATCAATTGCCTTCCTCTTTTCAAAGGGAATCTGGGCCCATGCACATGAACAAAAAATGAGAAAGTGGATCATTTCCAGTTCGAGGCTGCTCCAAGCCTCATAGGGGGCATTATCCTTGATAGATCTATGGGGAGATCTATTTTGGATTTATTTTGCACAATTAAGTGCTTCGGCCCATAGTCTCTATGGTAGTGACTTTGCATGCAACATGCAAGATGCCATCTCCTTTAGAGATCAATTTTTCTGCTCAACAACTCTGTTTTGTTGCGGAGTATAGGGAACTGTGTGCTACAACTGAATCCCTTCCTCATGGAAAGGATTATGGATCTCATGATTTACATATTCTCCCCCGTTATCATTTCAAATGACTTTGATATTCTTTCTGGACTATGTCTCAACCAGGGATTTGAAGTCTTTGAGGTGTTGAAAGACCTCAGATTTTTTCCTAAGAAAGTAGATCCATGTAAAACGTGAGAAATCATCAACAAAAATTAGAACAAACCTCTCTTTTCTGATCGATGGATGCGGAAAAGGACCCATAAGGTCACTATGGATCAGATCTAAAGGTGTGGAAGCTCCCCGAGACTTTCCTTTGTCGAATTTATCTTGAGGGTGTTTTCTGAGAACACATACCTCACATACTCCCTTGGAGAAATGGATGTTTGGTAGACCATCAACCAATATTATCTTGCTAAGTTGTTGAATGTATCTAAAATTCAAATGTCCAAACCTTTCGTGCCATATCCTACTACTTTCAACAACATGAGTAAGTAGTAAAGCAGAATCAGGTTCAATGAATTAAGAAAAAAGTATACAATCTAGACTAATGATTTACCTCACCAGTAGCAACCTTGGAGTTGTTTTTCATGTCATAGATGTCCATGGAATTTGGAGTGAATATGAATTTCCTTCCAATGCTAGAATTCGTCATCTGATACATGGAGAGAAGTTTGACAGAAAGTTTGGGAATGTGCAGCACATTCTCGAATATTTCGTTGGTGAGTTCAATCCTTCCTTTGTTGGTGACTTCGACAGAAGAGTTGCCCCCCATCAGAATAGGAGTACCTTTGCATGCATCCAAAGAAGAATATACTTCTTCTGAGATATCCATGTGATGTGATGCTCCTGAATCAACAATCCAAGCATCGGGAGAGGACTTGATGGAAATCAAGGCATGGCTAGAATTGCCTTTCTTGGAATTCGGATCTTCTGGCTTCTTCTTCTTGTCACCCTTAGGGATGTCATATCCAAGGTTTTTTTTCTGAATTATTTGAGACATCATATATTTTTGTTTTTGCATGCATGTGGATTTCGAATGGAATCCTTTGTGACAGTATGTGCATCTCTCCCCTTTTCTTCCCTTTTCCCCTTTGGATCCGGAGGCATCAGTGTAGGGTTTTGTGTACCCTTCCTTATTCGGATGTGCATGAGATTTTTGTTTATCTTTATCTTTATATTTCTTATATTTGTGGCTTCCATCCTGCATAGCGAGTGCATTCACCCTTGGGCCTTTGATTGTGCCCATGTTGATGAGCTTGGTTTGCTCTTATGTCAGGGATTCGATAAAGTCCTCAAGAGAAGGCATCTTCCAGGTGGCTCCAGAGGAGAATCTAACTGTATGGAATGTAGATACAAATACATATAATTCAGGACCAAGCTTGGAGAGAATGGTGAGAACCATTTGTTTCTCCTCCTTCGATTTATCAAGCCCACAAGATTTGAGTTGTGACCGTAAATCATTAAATTTTGTAAAGAAATCTTGGATATTCTCGAAGATTTTTGGATCCAATGTGAGCAACTACACCTCCAGCATGTGTCCCCTCATCTCATCATTTTTTCCAAATATCCCTTCCAAGGTGGTCTAGGCTTCATTGGGAGTCTTACAGGAAGATATGTGAAAAAGGAGATCGGGAGAAATAAGACTGCAAAATGTTTCGAGTGCCTCATCCATGTGATGTAAGTACTTGGATTTTTCTATGGATGATGTCGGTTCTGTATATGTATTCAAGGTTAACCTATACAACCCTATGGTTCAGATATGTGTGGCTATTTTATCCTTCCATGCAAAATAGTTGTAAGGAGTAAGAATGAATTCTTTTTCAAAATCCATCTTTTCGTTGTCTTCAATCTTTTGTACCTGCAAAAATTTTTGGTGTAGATTTTTCTTAGCAATCCGTCGGCTTTGATACCATCTAAATGTGTTTAAAATACACATAATATATCTATCTAAACAATAATACACACATTTTCAGAGAGAATTTGAGAAATAAGAAGAAGGAGAGAAAGAATGAAATAATTCTCATTAATTGTTTTGAATAATGAATAATTTACACATGATATACTATGTATAACTCAATGAGTTCATACTAGAGAAGAACCAATGCCTCATAGTGGTGGTATAGAGTGATTTGGACACACACCAGTAGTTATGGGAGTTAATTTCCACCTAGTCTAGTCTCTCAAGCAGTTACGAGAGTGAACTGCCACCTAGTTGAGTTAACTAGTCAACTAGTCTTCAGTTAACTAACTAAACAGAGAGTAGTGAGGAGTTAACTTGGGGAATCAAAGGTAATGCACCAGTCTGGTGATGATACCAAGGAAAGGTCGAATTATCATGGTGATGATCCCAATGTTGCATGGTGACAAAACCAATGCACCATCTAAACTCAACTCAACTAGTCAAACTGAAGTGTCAATTGAAAGACTATATTATCCCAGTTGAATATTCTCCCCTAAAATATAGGAGACTAGATAATGACTAATTATGACTAATAAACAAGGAAAAACTTTAGGAAAAATAAATCCTAGGTGTGTGTGAAGTAACTCCAACAAATTTTGGGTACAATGATAACTAGAGTACCACAAGGATAAGTTATGGGACTAGATTTACCATCCTAAAGAAGATCTATTGATTGATTCTTGATCTATAAATTTTTATGCAGTATGCAGAAAAATTGGGAAGTGAAGATATTGGAATTAGATAGATATTATGTTAATGTATTGTGTGGGGAACAATTAGACTTGTAGGTTCTTCAAAAATATGTAAATAGGAATATATGTTATCCTGAATATATGAAGGAAGGATATTCCCTATGTTGTCTTCTTTGGCTTTTTGGAAAACAACATGTATTACTAAGAACTTATGGAGATTGCCCAGTTTTATTTTTTTCTTACCGTAAAGTAAAGGATTGTTGGGTGATGAGAAATAGAGGTGATTTTGTATACTTTACCAATCTAAGTTTGTATATCTCTAATTTTTTTCAAGTATATTAATAATTATCTAGATTAAGCAATGTTGGTCGAGTCATTGCACAAAGTGTTTTGTAAGCAGAGCTTGTTGGACATGTTACATGCTCAATGATGATCTTTGTATGATTGGATATCTCACTCAACATTGGTTGAAATTATTCCATGGAGGAATTCAAACATACTCATCCAAAACAAAGAAAAATGTTCAATTGACCATGAATGTGAACTTGAGAAAAAAATGGTTTACAAAGATGAATTGATTATGGTAATACCCATGAAATTGTTCTTACATGGTTATAATATCTTACAATTCTTGACAATCATTGGGAATCCATGGCTCCAGTGTGTGTATAACTTAAGGATGCATGCCACTCACCTAATGGGAAATGAAATGCTATCAAGAGACAAAGAATTTGATCTTCTTTCTGGACTATGTCTCAACCAGGGCTTTAAAATCTTTGATTTGTTGAAAGACCTCATATTTTTTCCTAACAAGGTAGATCCATGTAAAACGTGAGAAATCATAAACAAAAATGAGAACATACCTCTCTTTGTTGATCGATGGATGCGGAAAAAGACCCATAAGGTCACTGTGGATCAGATCTAAAGGTGTGGAAGCTCACTGAGACTTTCCTTTGTTGAATTTATCTTGAGGGTGTTTTCCGAGAACACATCCCTCACATACTCCCTTGGAGAAACGGATGTTTGGTATACCATCAACCAATATTCTCTTGCTAAGTTATTGCATGTATCTGAAATTCAAATGTCCAAACCTTTCATGCCATATCCTACTACTTTCATTAGCATGAGTAAGCAGTAAATCAAAATCAAGTTCAATGAATTCAGAAAAAGTATACAATCTAGACTCATAATTTACCTCACCGGTAGCAACCTTGGAGTTGGTTTTCATGTCGTATATGTCCATGGAATTTGGAGTGAATATGACTTTCCTTCCGGTGCTAGAATTCATCACCTGATACAAAGAGAGAAGTTTGATAGAAAGTTTGGGAACGTGCAACACATTCTTGAAGATTTTGTTGGTGAGTTCAATCCTTCCTTTGCCGGTGACTTCGACAGAAGAGTTGCCCCCCATCAGAATAGGAGGACCTTTTCATGCATCGAAAGAAGAATATACTGCTTTTGAGGCAGTCATGTGATGTGATGCTCCTAAATCAACAATCCAAGCATCGGGAGAGGATTTGATGGCAATCAAGGTATGGCTAGAATTGTCTTTCTTGGAATTCAGATCTTTTGGCTTCTTCTTCTTGGCACCCTTGTGGATGTGATATCCAAGTTTTTTTTCTAAAGTATTTGAGAAATCAGATATTTTTTTTTTTGCATGCATGCGGATTTCGAATGGAATCCTTTGTGACAGTATGTGAATTTCTCCCCTTTTCTTCCCTTTTCCCCTTTGGATCCGGAGGCATCGGTGCAAGGTTTTGTGTATCGTTCCTTCTTCGGATGTGGATGAACTTTTTATTTATATTTATCTTTATATTTCTGATATTTATGGCTTCCATCATGCACACTGAGTGCCTGCACCCTTGGGCCTTTGATTGTGCCCATGTTGATGAGCTTGGTTTGCTCTTGTGTCAGGGATTCGATAAAGTCCTCAAGAGAAGGCATCTTCCAGGTGGCTCCAGAGGAGAATCTGACAGTATGGAATGTAGATACAAATACATATAATTCAGGACCAAGCTTGGAGAGAATGGTGAGAACCATTTGTTTCTCCTCCTTTAGTTTATCAAGAACGTAAGATTTGAGTTGTGACCGTAAATCCTTGAATTTTGTAAAGAAATCTTGGATATTCTCGAAGATTTTTGGATCCAATGTGAGCAGATCCACCTCCAGCATGTGTCCCCTCATCTCATCATTTTTTCCAAATATCCCTTCCAAGGTGGTCCAGGATTTATTGGGAGTCTTACAGGAAGATATGTGAAAAAGGAGATCAAGAGAAATAAGACTGCAAAATGTTTCGAGTGCCTCATCCATGCGATGTAAGTACTTGGATTTCTCTATGGCTGATGTCGGTTCTGTATATGTATTCAAGGTTAACCTATACAACCCTATGGTTTGGATATGTTTGGTTATTTTATCCTTCCATGAAAAATAGTTGTAAGGAGTAAGAATGAATTCTTTTTGGAAATCCATCTTTTCGTTGTCTTCAATCTTTTGTACCTGCAAAAAAATTTGGTGTAGATTTTGCTTAGCAATCCATCGGATTTGATACCATGTAAATGTGTTGAACTTACACATAATATATATAGCTAAACAATAATACACACATTTTCAGAGAGAATTTGAGAAATAAGAAGAAGGAGAGAAAGAATGAAAAAATTCAAATTAACCGTTTTGAATAATGAATAATTTGCACATGATATACTTTGTATAACTCAATGAGTTCGCATTGGAGGAGAACCAGTGCCTCATAGTGGTGGTATAGAGTGTTTTGGACACACACCAATAGTTACGGGAGTGAACTACCACCTAGTCTAGTCTCTTAGGCAGTTACGGGAGTGAACTACCACCTAGTTGAGTTAACTAGTCAACTAGTCTTCAGTTAACTGACTAAACAGAGAGTAGTGAGGAGTTAACTCAGGGAATCAAGCGTAATGCGCCAGTCTGGTGATGATACCAAGGAAAGGTAGAATTAGCATGGTGATGATCCCAATGTTGCATGGTGACAAAACCAATGCATTATCTAAACTCCACTCAACTAGTCAAACTGAAGTGTCAACTGAAAGAGAATATTATCCAGGTGGAATATTCTCCTCTAAAATATAGGAGACTGGATAATGACTAATTATGACTAATAAACAAGGAAAAATCTTAGGAAAAAGAAATCCTAGGTGTATGTGAAGTAACTCCAACACTTTTTGGGTACAATGATAACTAGAGTACCACAAGGATAAGTTGTGGGACTAGCCTTACCATCCTAAAGAAGCTTTATTGATTGATTCTTGATCTATAATTTTTTATGCAATATGCAGAAAAATTGGGAAGTGAAGATATTGGAATTAGATAGATATTATGTTAATGTATTGTGTGGGGAACAATTAGACTTGTAGGTTCTTCAAAAACATGTAAATAGGAATATATGCTATCCTGAATATATGAAGGAAGGATATTCCCTATGTTGTCTTCTTTGGCTTTTTGGACAACAACATGTATTACTAAGAACTTATGGAGATTGCCCAGTTTTATTTTTTTCTTACCATAAAGTAAAGGATTGTTGGGTGATGAGAAATAGAGGTGATTTTGTATACTTTACCAATCTAAGTTTGTATATCTCTAATTTTTTTCAAGTATATTAATAATTATCTAGAATAAGCAATGTTGGTCGAGTCATTGC
>ML805168.1:18737-41671 GCA_009831015.1 Picea engelmannii | reverse complement strand
ATTATATATATATATATATATATATATATATATATATATATATATAAAACATTAATTAAAAATAATAATAATAATAAAACATTAAAATTAAAAAAATCAAAGAACAAAACCTAATCGAATATTACAAAGAAAAATTCAATATTACAAAGCAAAATATCAGACGCCCACTATAGCTAAGCAAAACCCAGTTATCTAGCATACAATTGGACATTGACAAAGGCAGAAGAGCCCATCTATCCGACATACATCATTCATTGTCTAGGCCAGAGGAGCCAACTATCCGACATACATCATTCAGAGGAGAAAAACCTCGTCCGACATAGGGAGAGGAGAAAAACCCCATCTGAGGATCAAGGAGAAAAACCCATCTCGATTCCTCGACATACATCGTTCTCTATCTAGGGAAGGTTCAGAGGAGAAAAACCTCGTTTGACAAGAAGAGGAGCAAAACCTCGTCTGACAGAGGCAGAGTAGTGGAGATATTCAAAGTTCCAAGCTTTCAATTGGACATTGATAGAGTCAGAAAAGCCCAACTATCCGACTAAACCCGTGGAGATGCTGCCGAAATCAGTAAGTTCCATGAAGTTTTCACAAATATAGACCTATTATGCTTTGTTATTCTAAGAACTACAAAAGTGCAAAAAATAAACTAAATCGTTAATTGAATCTGTCAAAGCTTGAAATTGAGAAAGGAAATTGTTGGAAGTAAATGTGGAAATTGAATTCTATTATAATACATTGACTTCCCCCCCACCCCAACCAAAAAAATTACAAGGTAATTTTGTAGGGATGGGAACCATATAGGGTTTTAGGTAGGAATTGTTCACCAAAGTATTTAGTAGCATGTCATTGAGTTATTATGATAGTTGTATTATGTCCTAAGTAGTGATCTACACCACCCTATATGGTCTGTACCAGTGTATTTATAATTTTCCCAAGTTCTTCTAGAACTTGCTATCATATAGTAACATTAATCCGCCTTCAAACTACTTGTGTTTAATATGTCTAACATGCTAGGCTTTATGACACCGCTTATGGACCATCTAATTGTACCCTACTAGAACCCAACAACATCACTATTTCCATACCATAGACCAAATTAAATGGTGTATGTTGTGTGAGGGTTTTACATGTTGTTCAATATGATGACAAAATTGCAACAAACCTCTCATCCCAATCATCTCAATTAACAAAACACAATATGCTCAATCCTCATCCAAGGATTTTGTTGAACACTTATGTTGCTTTGTTGGCATGTGAGTGGTATGATGTTATCTTGTGATCATGGATCATAAACTATTTTACCAACACAATGAATGCACCTTTGATGAAGTCTTGACCCTAGTTGTTAGTCAGATTGGGGGGACATCTAAATCTGGTAACTATGTTCTCGAAAATAATCATAGGCATAGTTTCCACCAACCAATCTATGGTAGGCATAGCCTCAACCTAATGTGTTGAGAAATCTGTAGCAATGATAATATATCATGCCTCTAAATAATTTTCTAGAAGGTTGATGGGATTGATAAAATTATTGCCCATTGTTGGAACGAATTGCCATGACAATCGGTTGCAATGGTATTTCATCCATTATCAAGGGTCATCCCACCTATTGGCATATATCACATTGCTAGACTTAGTTTATAGTATCTATAAACAAAGTTGGCCACCACAACTCCGCACATAGAACCTTTATTGTAATGGATTTTCACCATAGTTCCCCCCCCCATTGTCCATCACATGCCTCCCAAAGTATCATCACACATTCATGGTCCATTACACATCTTCACAAAATTCCATCAGTATCCAACTTGTATAATTGTCTTGCAATGTGTTGGTAATTAGAAGCACATACCACCAAATATGAAATTTGATGCAAGTTATATCCCTCTAGTGCTACTCTTGTATGGAGGAATTCAACAATCTCAACAAAGAAGTCTGGAATGGATTCTACATGAAAGGGATTAACATTAGGAAATTCATCCACTATCCATGTTACACTTGAGACATATGATATGGCCTGACAATACTTGGATTTATGACAACTTCAAAATTAAATTCTTTAAACAATCCATCCCTCTAGGATGATCTTCCTGACTAAATACTTTAATCCATAGTGATTACTGAAGAACTTAAATGGGATACCTAACAAGTAACCTCAAAACTTCTAAAGCAAATGTACCATCTCTAACCCTTCTTCTATGGTATAATTTTGTTTACTCAAGATAAAGTATGGCTTGTAAAGTACATCAGATGTTTCAAGGTTCCTTTTCTAGGTTGTACCAACACATTTTTTGGTGCTATACATGAAGCATTCACATGCACATGAAATCTTGTGATTTAGTCTAGGAAGAAGAAGATCGACGTTGGGTCCATCTACTCCTTTAGTTCTACAAATAACTTTTCACAAGATGCTATACAAATGAACAATATCCCTTTTCATAGAAACTCTTCCATTGGTGTTGTGAGATTTTCATAGCCTCTGATGAACCACCAATAATACACAATGTGCCCCAAAGTAAAACACAACATCAAAATTGTACTCAACAATGATAAGATGGAAATCACTACAATATTGGTGGGATCCACCAGCAACCCCTCTTTACACTTTATGTATCCTAATAGTACATTGAGCGATATACAAAAGATACATTTCTTGATGTTCTGTGACAATTGCATCTACTGACACCTATGTAACACGAGTTGGAGGTTGATGATCTAACCCTTAAGTAGGTTTTACATTGTCCAATCATCCAAGTATACTTCAACAAACTTATGGATATATTCTCAAAAATTTATAACTACCACCCTAGAAAACACTATCGAGGAATTCTTCAAGTTGAAGGGCATCGCATTATATGCACATGACCCCCATTCGATCACATATGTAGTTTTTTTAATTATTTTTTTCTTTGTAATTTGAATATTGTGATAACCAAAGAAACCGTATGTGAATGAGTACGCCTCATTTTCAATGACCTTATTATATATTTAGTCTCTAATTGAAGTTGGGAAAGGGCCATGTACACAGGCTTCAATGAGTACATGGAAAGAAACACACACACAAATGACACCTATATTTTTTCCTTGTATGACAATTAGAGTGATCCAATTGAACCCATCGATAGGGAAGTCAAATTTTATTCTAGCATCTTATCTATTTATTTCTTGACCCATTCCTTGTAGTGTTATATGGTCATTTATTGCTTGGCCTTGCATCGGGCTCCAGTTCGATCTTCATTTCCCCTAATTCACCTTATACACATTTCATTTTCTTGAAACTCTACATGAACAGATACATGTATTCATAGAGTAGATCTACAATCTTTGTGATTTCCCAATAGTCCCATATCACCACAATTTTGTCTCATCCAATCTCCTCTCCACTGGGCTTCCTCAATTCAAGAAGGCAGTTCTGATGATCCAACCAACATAGTTCTCCAACAAAAATTCATAAAGTAGGAATATAAAGGTACTAGCAATATTGTTCTAAGTGCCCACCAAGCTAGGCCATATTGTCCTTCATGTTTTGGGCTTACAAAAATCCTTCCCCCATCCCAACATGGTTTCTAAATCCCATTTCTAAATTATCAGGTATGCCCAACCGGGTAGATCAAGATCCCTTTGATCTCATAATATATATCTTCTCCAAAAGACCCGATGGAAATCCATTCCAAAGGCCCTTTTTATAATATTTTGGTTCTGCCATGTGAGACACTTTAGAACGAGTTATGTTACCCATTTCATTATTCACATGAATCTTTCGGTGACTTATCGGTTGCCTCGCTTGAGGAATATTTTCATGGAAATGGAGATGAACCAAGATGACATCCAATCTTGTTTCTGGATTGAGTGGAAAAGGTATATGTTAAGCTTGTTTTGTCCCTCTGTGCATCTCTTTGATGGGTAAATTTCCATGAGAAAGGGGCAACTTTCGTATGGCTTGTAATTTGATGTAACTGTGATAATTATGTCTCGGAGAAATATTTTTCCTAATAGATCTTCTCTTGGGCTAAATATCCTCGTGCAGGCTACATTTCTTTCATCACCCTATCTACATCAATTCCCAATCCTAATGTTGGGACTTTAATTCCTCTTTCTATCCTAACGAATTTCATACACCTCTCATTCACTTGATTATACAAAGGTGTAAGAAAATGAGAGGTACAAATGGATGTCGTAAGAAGAGTGAAAGTATTTGTACTTGAAATATACCATTTTCTTTATTGTTATATTCTTATTTCTCATGTACCATTGTTAATGTACCTATATTGAATAGTGCAAGCATCTATTGTTTCATATAAGAGTTTGTCCTTTCCTTCAACTTTTATTGGCACTTATACCTGTTGCAAGAACACTTTTACTTTGTCATATAACTTCTATCTTTCCTTGTCATTGAACCTTGTCACTTGAACCATCTTTAGATGGGGCCTTAGCACCCTTGGGATACCATTCATTAATTCTAAATCATCTATCTTGTTGAGCATCCTCCAACCATTCATTAATTCTAAAGAATCTATCTTGTTGAGTATCCACTAATCCTTTTTAGTATCATCAAGAAAAGTGTCATCCACTAAGACTTTTTAGTATCATAGACCCTAAATATCCTCGCTAAGGTTTCATTTCCTTCATCGCCCTATCTACATCAATTCCCAAGCCTAATGTTGGGACTTTAATGCCTCTTTCTATCCTAACGAATTTCATACACCTCTAATGTTGGAAATTTAATGCCATTCTATAAGAGAAGACTTGCACCCCAAAGCATACCAAGATAACAATAATGGGATGCCAAGTATGATATGAATCAAGTAAACAAGGACCCCAATAATTTTCTTACATACAATAGAATCAAGTATATTCTCCAAGAAAAACATGGGTTCCCTAAATATTTGCTCACTAACTTATCTTCTCATGTTTTTGAGTGTTGGTACCACAAAATTATATTCACACGATAACTTATCTTATTGTTTTAACGAGTGTATGTACCAACAAATAGGTATATGTTAGATATATCTGCCTCGATTGATGATCAAGATATACTCAGAGAGGTTGAAAGTGAGACATGTTGTACTAGATCTACCGGTTCTGGATCAACTAGATCTAAAAAGGTAAGGAAAATATTTTGTATACGCATGCAATTTTTTATTGCCAACGTAGGGTCATGTAATTATGATGTTGAGAGCATAGGTGATTGAGTTTCCCTTGAGGTATATACATCTAGTGCAACTATGGGAACCTAAGGAGCTACTTGAAGTGGAAATAGATTTCTTCATCAGTGGGAGGATGTATCGCATTTCTCCTTCATCCTTACATGGATTGGGGTTATTTTTCATGGATCGCATAAAGGTCAGCTATGGAACTGTAACTGAATTGATGGAGTATGTCAGACCATTATACAAATACAATCATTGGTTTATGTTGGTTCAATATACGTGAAGTATGTGGAGATACAGAGTTGTCGCAAATTATATACAACTAATAGATAACAATCAAAATAAAGGGGCAACTATGTATATTATAATAATAATAATAATAATCTATTTTTAAGGTCACGTCCAAGCCAACACACCAAATTGGTGTATGAGACCCCTTTGTTTGTGGGACAAGGGACCCCCCTTCGTCCAGCGATTTGACTGGTAAAGTCTACGAAGGTATACATACCCTCCCCCCCTCTGGATTTGAACCTATGACCTCTTAAGAGGAAACACATGTTCTTAACCATTAGGTGGAAGGCCAAAAACTTCTGGAAACATTGCGGGCTTTATAAATAGTACACGACTAGTGGCAACAACTAAGCAACCGAATTGCATATTTGAGGGACGCGAAGGAAATCATATATTTGTATGTGCAACAAAAATAATAGTTCCAGGTGAAGAGTTGTTGATCGATTACAACTTAAATCGAATAGATGGAGGGGGTGCAGCTATGGGGGTAAATATACTACATATCATTCAAATCAACTTTTGATCAATCATTGTTATAATTTATTGCTGCAATATTTCAATTTTTTACTGCATATATTTTATTTTTCATTATTTATTTTTTGATATTACTGCAATATTTCATTTTTTTATTATTACAATTACTTTCATAACTCTTGTTGATTAATTTATTATGTCAACATTTGTCGAGGGTGACCGTGAGAAATCACATGCTACATCTATCCAGGGTGACCATGAAAATGCACCCGGTGTGCCTCAACAAGTAAATGTTAAATATAGTAACAACTTATGACTACAACAACTAAATTTCTTAAATTTCATTATTTATTTTCTGATATTACTGTAATATTTCATTTTTTTAATGTTACAAGTGAATTTCATAACTTTTGTTGATTGATTTATTGTGTCAACAATTGTCCAGGGTGACCGTGGAAAATCACCCGCTACATCTGTCCAGGGTGACCATGGAAATGCACCCGTTGTGCCTCAACAGGTAAATGTTAAATATAGTAATAACTTATGACTAAAACAACTAAATTTCTGAAATTTCGTTATTTTTTTTTTATATTAATGCAATATTTCATTTTTTTAATGTTACAGTTGAATTTCATAACTTTTGTTGATTGATTTATTATGTCAACATCTGTCCAGGGTGACCGTGGAAAATCACCCGCTACATCTGTCCAGGGTGACCGTGGAAAATCACCCGCTACATTTGTCCAGGGTGACCATGGAAAGGCACTCGCAGTGCCTCAGCAGGTAAATGTTAAATATAGCAATAACTTATGACTACAATAACTAAATATCTCAAATGTTAAAGTTCATCTCATTAATTTTATTCATCAATGTATTGTGGTATGGTCACCATGGGAAGGAACCCACTCATAGTATATCAAAGCAGGGTGATCGTGGGAAGTCAACAATCGCACAGTAGCATCAGGTAACTATTAGTGCTTAATAATAACTAATTTTGATTACAATATCTAAAAAAAATTATGTTAAGATTATTTTAATTTCATTTATTATTTGATATTTTTAGTCCAATACAGTCGATTTAGACGATGAGGATCTTGACGACGAAATATTTTAATCCATTGACCCAATAGAAACTATCACGAAGGCCTTGAAGAAGGAAAACATAGAATATCTAGGTTTGTTTCGCAAAATACCCCTGACACGGGAGGACAGGGAAAGAATTGCATAGCTACAAAATCTAATAACTAATTTTGGGGTAAGTGGAATATTCAAATATTTTTATCAGCTATGACATTTTCATATCTATTTTTTTGTTTTATATTTTCTATATGATATAATAAAGTAAATTTTTCTGTTTGTAGGAGTTTTTAAACCCCGTGCCTCGGGAACCTGTCGAGCCTGCAACTGCTGTAGGTACCAGTGATGGTCCAATGAAACAAAAAATTCAACATAGAAAAGTACAATTGAGGATTTTTTACCCTCCTAAGGTTCCCCTCGAATCCATTGATGAGAGCATTGATGTTGACCAGCATGACACGCTAGAGCATGATGAGCCGGAGCCTAGGACTCCACATGACTCCAGAGATGAACACATTGTAGATGGAGAGGAAGCTATTCATGGAGAAGCACGAATTAAAAGCACCGGATCACTAGATCTCACCTTTCTGGTGGATGACGCATGTGTTCCGATCAAGATTCAGAAGATTGCAGGTATTTGTTAATTAATTGATTCATTTTTATCATGAAATTGAAATGGACATTTGTTGAGATTATTATAAATTAATGGATAACACATTTCTGTAGGAAACAATGTTTTCTACAAAAACTTGAATGACAAAGCATTGGATTTGTTTGGCCCCACCATTCTCACACGGTGGAATGGCCAAGATAGAGAAAAGAAAGATGAATTGATAGGCCACATGGTAAACTTGTTTAGAAATATGTTCAACAAAAAAGTGGTTACAAAGTTACTCGGGGAGAATTTAAAATATATCAGGGCCCAATATAGGGAGAAATTGCAATTAGACCTCAAGCATGAGCGCCCTCCCATGGTTCTAGAGAAAGAGTGGAAGGACCTGATAGAGGATGGAAAGGAGAACTTGTTTAAAAAACAAGGAAGACATCCATGACCTGGTAAAGCAAGGTACAACACATGTCATCTTCTTAGTGAAATATGCTCATTTATGTTTTTATTTGTTGTTTTAAGTAACAATTCTGATATCTAATTTTTTTCAAAAATGTCATATATAGGCTACCTGACACCTCCAAAGAAACCAAGGGTAGAATGGAAAAGCACGAGTAGCATAAACTAGGCCAGGGTGGCTATGGAAAACTAAAATCCCGAGTCGTAAGAATTAAATGATTAACTGTGGTGAATATTTATTTAACAGTAGCGAACAAATATTTGTTTTTGTTATTAGTAATTTTAATGGTGTTATGCATTGCAATTAAATATGTTCGACACTGTTTCCACTGAGGAGGACCTAAGCCTTGGTTACAAGCATGGTTTTAAAAGTGTGATTGAATATAGGAGAAGCTTGGGACAGACTCCAATATCCCCAACCACGCAGGTAAATAAAATGAATAAGGAAACAGCAGTAGCATGTGTTGTTCCAGAGTCTGTACTTAAGGCTTAGAAGTACAGTGTCTAGGCATCCGAAAGTGAGTAAAAGGTGGAGAAGAGAGAAACGTCAACCTTCGGCAAAGGAAACTAAGGAAGATTTCTACGTTGGCGTTGTCTAGCTTCCAACTGTTCCTGGATAGTTATATCTTGTTCAATGGCTGCCCATGAACGTTCAAGTTCGACCCGGTTAGTAGTTGTTTTAAGAATGGTGTCAAAACGATTTAAGGCAATGTGTGTTAGGTTTGATAATCCAGGTTCGATATTGGGCTGTGTTGGTACAGGGACAGTCATGGAGGAATAGTAAAAGTAAGAAAAACTTCAGAGAGAGATTAAGTGTTGTCTCAATTTGGTCGTATAAAAGAGAATTTATGGTTCAGGAATAAAATAGGGATGCAAATCAAAGGCTCTTTCCCGTAACTGTGTTATATTTTAATAAAAGGTATGAGGTGCGAGAAAAACATTTAGCTATCTATGGTGTAAGGCTCCTATCAAAGGAGAATCTCACGTATAAACAGAAGAGGAAAAATGTAAGGAAATAACTGATGTAGCAGAGAATATGTGTAGAATTCTAAAAATGTGGACTGGTCTTACACCCGCTGATAGCTGGTACAGAGGAAAAACAGTAAACAATTACAGAAAACTAAAATTCATTCGCTATAGTAGTGGTCGTACTAAATTATAACGAAGCACATCAGTTAGGAATATGAAATGAAACGAAATATGAGATACAAGAAAACAAACTTGTAACACAGTCGTGACGGGATTGAGAATCTTCATATTTTCTTGTATTAACTCTCAAATGTAAAAAACTCTGTTACAATCGACACAAAAAGGTCCAGCCTTGTTTATTTTTTTCTGTGGTATATTTATACAATTTTACAAATAAGATAGAATCTCAATAGTCACAAAATTTCGGTTATGACAGGGAGGAGAGCAATCGCTCTATTTCTTCTTCTCTGTCTTCACTTGGTGCCAGACGTTTGTCTTCGCGCGGGCTCGGTACAGGTGACACATCTTTCAACCAGCTGAGATATTAGCCGCGACGGTTTTGCTTGACAACTGGCTTCAAATAAGTAACATTCTCGGGCTAACTGTTGCAGCCTGTCTTCCATCTGTCCATCTATGATGTCGATGGCACATAATTGCGCGTTGGGTTTAATCATGCATTTATCCACTTGGACTATGTCCACCATAGTCATCTGAGAAATATCGGTCGAATTTTTTTCTTCTTTTTCCTTCAGATCAAGCAAGATCTTTTCCACATTCATTTGCATCAACGTCTCGGCATTACCTCCACTGTCAATGCCTAGCAAATCATCGTCTATAGAACTGAAGACCTCCTCTAAGGAAGTGGTTATATTTTTGGCTTGCTGCTTGCCTTCGGCGATGTTATGCTCCCATTCCTTTAATAGAATGTTTCCTCTGGTTTTCTCTGAAATGGTGAACCTGGGAGTACCTGCCGAAACCCTGTTGTTCGTGGCTATCACAGCCTCCTGGAAGGCGACCCGAGCTGCTCCGGCATCCCTTTCTCTGGCAGATAAGTTCTCGGAAACCTGATTTACTAGCAAACAATTGTCTTGGATCGCTTCTATCTTGGCGAGAAAATTTCGTTGTGCCGCAGAGACTCTGCTCCAAATCTCGATCACCTGGGATTTGAACATCCTAATGTTTATCATTCTACTCTCGGTGGTCTCCACCCTAGCCTACAACTGTTCGATCAAATCCCTTTTCTAGCTCACTTGCATCCGACCATCCCAGACCACTAGATGTGCTTGCTTGAGCTTATTTTTAAGCATCTCTATCTCGTTTTTATCGGCCAATTTGGCCTACTCTATTCCCACGCTCGCTTGGTCTTTAGCAGTCTCTGTTGTTGTGGCCAGTCTAGCTTCAAGGGTCCTAATTAGGTGATTTTTTCTTTTAAGTTGGTTCTTTAAGAGCCTGGCTGAGAATTGATTTGCCAAGGCATATGCTCCTAGTGTCCCTGTTATTTCAGTAGCGAATTGCTCATTTTTCTTGTCCTTTCCATCAGTTATGACTTTATATTTCTTGGCAGTGGACTCTCCTTCTTGATAGAATTCCCTTTTCACTACTGACTTTCTCTTCTTATTGAAGAAAAATTCATTTGGAGGGAGTTCTTCTACCCTTATGGGCCTCATCTCTTCATTGAATATCCATCCTGCATCGATATTACCCTGTGTCGACTGCAAGGGGGTAACTGATGTGATATGTTCTACAATCTACTTCGCTGATTTTCCCGGAGTAGCGACTGGACTCTGCTTCTTCGGTGGGTCTGGAGTCTTTATCTCTGCTTCCGGATCCTGCTTCTTTAGCGGGTCTGGAGTCTTTATCTCTGCCTCCGGACTTTTTGTTTTCTCCCCCTCGTCTTGGTGTTTTCCTTGATCAGGAGTCGCATCTTTAGAGCCTTCAGCATCTTTCTGTTTTGCCTCCGACGTACTCGGACCCTCACCTCACAACATTGCGGGGAGACAACTACGTCGATGTCCCTGGAACTTCAGAACATCGGCTCTTTCCTCGGGTGCCAAGGATTGTATCCGGGCTAGAATGTCCTCATAGGACCTTGCTCCTCAGAAAATGTCATCCGAGGGTGAATTCTCATGCTCAAATCTCTTGAGCCCGCAATTGGATAAATGATTGCTCACGACCCTCTGTGGATCGTGCTTCTTGTATTCGATGGAGACCAAATTTAGGTCTTCCAGGGCTACCGCCTCGGCTTTGGCATGCTCGAAATCTAATAAAGAATAATATTTCAAATGAACAGGAAAAGAAGGCCATACCTTCTTCGAGTACCCTTTAATTTCTTTGCTTACACCGCCAATTACCATTTTTCGGGCAACCTCGCGACAAGCCAGCTTGTCGGGAATGAACAATGGAAACGCATGCGGGGGAACAGAAGCCCCGAAAACTTGGAGGTATGAAAATTCTTCTTCCACATACCAGTCTACTATGCTGCTCAGATTTGTCACTATGTTGTCCGAGATCCCGGGTGGTGGGTGACAAAAAATGGCGACATGCAAAGGCACCATCACCCAGTTAAAAATTTCATACGCAAAATTTTCCACTTTGTTTTCCCATAATTTTTCATGATATATGGTGCAGACGCCACCCTGTGCCCATCCGCTTTCACCAGGACTTTCTTCGACTCACGCCCGAAGAGCTACAATGCCCCTCAGATCCCGTATCGGGACCTTACGTCACCCACAGGATACTCTATTGATCTCCCGACAGTCTTCTCGAGAAATCGGGTTTCGCGTTATCGCGAAACCTATGGGCACGCTCCTCGTGCTATCCAAAATTCCGAAACCCGATGGGTCAAAGTCAACGCTCTCATTCTTGCTCGGGGATTTCCCTATTGGGAAATCAACACTAGAAATGTTGCGGTTCGTTACCTCACAAATCCCTGAACCCCGAACTCCGATGGCACGTGCACTATTTCCTGGCCACGTCACCTCCTCTCTCCACTCTTATCGGGAATCGCATTATCGTGCTTTCACCAGACACAAATTCTTTGTACCCAAAAGTCCCGAATGTCGAATCCCGACTCTCCGGGATCTTGTGCCACCTGTCCCTATAGTGATCAACGGCTCCAACGGCTTCGGGAAATCGCCAATCGTGATTTCGATCTGTATGAACTTCTCACCTCCACAACTCCGAAGGCCAAATCCCTGATGGCTCTTGGACTCCACCTGCACCTAAGAGTTAAATCCCGCACAACTTTCTAAGATCTGACGGTTGGCGGGAATTCGTGAATCTCCCCCTGCTAGACCTAGCCGTCAATTCCTCTTCCGTAAAGAATTCTCTCGATCAATATCTTCCTCCTGCTCGACCCTTTTATGAGTTGCTTCCTGGTTCTCCTCCACTGCGTCACGAAGGAACTATTCCTCCTTGAGCTTGTAAACTCTGACTCCTTCAGAGATTTTGCGTCCACTTCTCGCGCTCGACCCTCAGTAGCTCTCAAAGTGTTGAGTCTTCCAGACTCTATGCACTTACGACCACAGTAGTCTGTGCCTTCCTTTGCTCAAAATAGCTACTGAGACTTCAAATTCAGCCTGCACTTCTCCTGCACGGTTCTATTAAACCCAAATCAACTTCTGGGTGAACGAGAATGAGAGTTTAACTGTTGGGCCTCATCAACACACTCTATGCGGATGAATTCGACTACACTCAATACAGGAATCTCCTGGCTCAGACAGAGAAACAATTGAAACTCATTCTCTCTTCTCTCACAGATTTCAAGTCAACTATGAAATCACATACACAGCATATCAAAGAAAATGTATGACAGAAAGCAAACATTCATGAGAACATAAACACATCATTCACAGAGAAACAAAACCAACCAGAAATTTGAATTAAAGACTCTGTTCTATTAATTTCAAATATGTACATGGGTGTTCTTCACCGGTTCTCTGCTTGCTCTCCTTTTTTCTGAATGCTGCAAATCTGAATAATAATAATACAATGTACAAAGGAGGGTGTCTATATCCGTTTTTTCCTCACAATTCTAAAGCTATCAAATCTATAATTAAAATCTACATACCAGCATTAAATCTATTAAATGCCTTCTTATCTACTAAGTACGAGAGCTTAAAGGCTCAAGGTCCCCTTTACAATACAAGTGCGCTTCTTTAAATGACTTCATTAAACAGATGGCGCAATACTTCCAAAGTATTTCAAAATGCATGCTGGCATTGTCCAGTTGTTTCCTTTCAATGTGCTAGCTCGCTTGATGAGTGAGCGATGCTCCTGCATCATACTCCCTCGCTTGAAAAATTTCATGGGCTCCTGCACAGTCTGTCCATGTTTTTGGATAACTTCTTATGTTTCCCAGCTGGCATCTTCCACTGGGTGGTTTTTCCACTTGACCAGATATTCAAAATACTTCTTTCGCCTGGTCTTCTTTCCCATTTTCTTGTCCAGTATGTACTCTATTTGCGGCTTCTCTGCAACTAGTAATTGTCTCTGCCACTGGATCACTGGTCCTTCAGCTCCATCATCTGTTTCTCTAGCCCTGTATGGGTATAATCTGCTATGTTGAATATCGGAGATATTTCGATGCCCTCCGGCAACTCAATTTCATATGCATTCTCTCCAAATTTCTTCAGGACTCTACATGGTCCAATTTTCTTCATCTTCAGTTTGTTGTATGTTCCCCTTGGAAACCTTTCCTTCCTCAGGTGTGCTAGAATCAGATCGCCAACTTCGAACTGAAGTTGTCTCTTCCGCTGATCAGCTCTGCGCTTGTACTCCTGATTTGAGTCTTGCAATCGTTGCTTCACCTTGCTGTGAAGTTCTCTCAACGCTTCAGCGAATTATTTAGTGCTAGCACTGCTAGTTGCAGCCTGTTCTGACTCCCTGAGTTCAGAAACTCCCCTTGGCTGTGTCCCATACACAATCTGGAATGGACTTTTGCCTGTACTTCGATTCACTGAATCATTGTATGCGAACTCTGCCTGTGGTAATATGTTGTCCCAGCTGTTATGGTGTTCCATTACCAAGCTCCTCAGCAAGTCTCCAAGACTTCTGTTGACCACCTCAGTCTGTCCGTCTGTCTGAGGGTGATAAGATGAACTAAAAGCCAAACTAGTCCCTAGCTTCTTCCATAGCGTCCTCCAAAAATGACCTATGAATTTGGTATCCCTGTCTGAGACAATGCTTCTCGGCAATCCATGAAGTCTAACAACCTCTTTGAAAAACAAGTTTGCAATGTGGGTCGCATCACTGGTCTTATGGCATGGAATAAAATGTGCCATTTTAGAAAACCTGTCCACCACCACAAAGATGGAATCAACCCCTCTGTGTGTCCTCGGCAGTCCTAATACAAAATCCATGCTTATCGCCTCCCATGGCCTCTCGGGTATGGGCAATGGCTGGTAAAGACCTGCATTCTGCTTTCGGCCTTTGGAATGCTAACAAATTCTACACCTGTCAACAAACTTCTTGACATCTTCTCGCATGCCTGGCCAAAAATACGATTTGCTCAGCCTTGTGAATGTCTTATCGTGGCCAAAGTGTCCTGCTAATCCACCGCTATGTTTTTCCTTCACCAAATTCTCCCTCATGGAGAAAATTGGAATACATAGTTGATTGCCTCTGAACAGCAATCCTCCCTGGATGATGTAATCTATCCATGGGCTCCGATCTCTGAGAACTGGATTCTCAGCTGCCTCATAAGCTTCTCCGAAGTCTGCATCTCCAGCATACATGTCCTTTAGGTTTTCAAAACCCAATGTCTTGACTCGGAACTCCTGCAACAGTAAACATTTCCTGCTCAAAGCATCAACCACTTTGTTAGCAGTTCCTAAAATGTGTTTAATCACAAACATGAAATTTTGCATATACTCTACCCATTTTGCATGTTTCTAGTTCAACTTATCCTGTTGACTCACAAACTGCAATGCATGATTATCGATGTACAATAAAAACTCTTTTGGGATCAAGTAATGCCTCCACTTCTTTAATGCCTGTATGATGGCATAAAATTCTTTTTCATACGTAGAGTATTTCAGCTTTGCTTCATCCAGCTTCTCACTGAAATATGCAACTGGTCTGTCCTCCTGACTCAAGACCGCTCCTATAGCATATCCGCTTGCATCACATTTCACCTGGAATGTTTTCTGGAAATCTGGCAACACTAACACTGGCTGCTCTGTGATTTTCCGCTTCAACAAATTGAAACTCCTCTCAGCCTCTGTTGTCCAGTGAAAAGTCTTATGCCACTTCTTCACTGTATCCATCATCGCGGCACTAATTCCACTAAAATTCCTGATGAATTTTCTGTAGAAACTATCCAAACCATGGAAACTCCTCACCTCGAAAACACTTCTCGGTGATGGCCAATTCTTTATCACGTCCACCTTCTCAGGATCCATCTTCAACTCATTCGCTGAAACAACAAAACCCAAATAAATGAGCTCTGTCTTCATGAAGGAGCACTTCTTCATGTTGATTAACAACTTCTCCTGCTGCAGTCTTCTCATCACAAGGGCCAAATGCTTCAAATGCTCAGCCTTCATCTTACTGTAGATCAATATATCATCCAGATATACGACTACAAACTTTCCAATGAATTCCCTTAGGACTTCATTCATCAGTCTCATGAATGCGCTCAGTGCGTTTGTCAAGCCAAACGGCATGACCAACCATTCGTACAAACCTTTGTTTGTTTTGAATGTTTTCTTCCATTCATCACCTTCTCTCATGCGAATCTGGTGATATCCGCTTTTCAGATCAATCTTTGAAAAGAAATTTGCCCCGCTCAGGCAATCCATCAGATCATCCATTCTCGGTAGTGGAAATCTGTACCTGATGGTGATTTTGTTAATCGCTCTGGAATCAGTACACATTCTCCATCCTCCATCCTTCTTCGAACTTAGCACTGTCAGAACAGCACACGGACTCAAGCTTTCCCTGACCAGTCCTTTATCCAATAAATCCTGGACCTGGTTCTTGACCTCCTCATTCTCTTGAGGCATCAATCTGTACGCGGCTTTATTCGGAAAACTCGCTCCAGGTATGAGGTCTATGTGGTGACTCACACTCCTCATCGGTGGCAACGAACGAGGTAATTCATCCACGATGATATCAGCAAATTCTCCCAATAGTTCCTGAATCTCATCTGGCAAGTTGTCCACTCTTGTGCTAGTCAGGACAATTCTCGGTTTCCTGACCAAAAAGAATTGTGGATCTTCTTTCTTCTCCATCTCTGTGAGAAGCTCCTTCCCACTCATGAGGAGTATTGTGTTGTTTACTTCCAGCTTCACCTCTTTATCCTTTATCAGAAGCAATCTGTGTGTTCTTCCATTCTTCTCCAGTGTATATGTGTTCATCCTCCCGTCATGAACAACATTTCTGTCATACTGCCATGGTCTACCCAGCAATACATGACAGACATCCATGGGAATGACATCACATAGGACCTTGTCCTTATAATTTCCTATCTTGAATTCAACCAAGCATTGTTTAGTGACACTTACCTGGTGTCCTTTTTGTAATCACGAGACTTTATACGAACTCGGGTGCTTAGTTGTTTCCAGCTCCAATTTTTTACCATCTCGGATGAAACGAGATTGTCGGTGCTTCCGCTATCCACAATGACCTTGCATTTCCTGTCCTTGGCTGTGCAAGCCATTCTGAACAGTTTGGACCTCTGCACTGATCTTTCCACCTATTTCTCGGGTGTCAAAAGGACTTTATGCATCCCAAGTGACCTCACGTTGTCTGCATCTTCTGTCTCAGCATCACACCTCTGCGCTTCAGTGATGTGAGTTTCTCCAACTTCTTTCTTCTTCTCTGGACACTCAAATGACTTGTGCCCATTCTTCCCACATGTGAAACATGTGATAACTCCTTCTCTTCCTCTACCTCGACCCCTAATACGAGGAAGAGTATTTGCATCAGCATAATCTCCCCGCTGATCATTCTGCTGTCCTCTCGGCTCAACATATGGCTGCCTCTGCGAGGTTCCACCTCTTTCAACTTTACCCTGAGGCTTCTTCCAATCCTCCTTGGGCTTCTGATATTTCTCCTGGGAAACTGCCTTGCCTCTGTGCTGAATCCCGCCTCACCCTCGCTGTCCTTGCTTACGACTCAGCTTCTCTTCGGCTTTTAGGGCCATCTGGTACGCATCCTCAACTGTTTGGATGGTTACCATGCTCAATTCATCCTGAATGTCGTATCTCAGACCATTCAGGTATCTAGAAACCTTCTCATCATCGCTCTCCCGATGACCTACTCGGATACTGAGCTTGTAGAACTCTTCGGTGTATTCCTTCATCGTCATCAACTTCTGTCTCAGGTTCTGCATTCGCTTGAATAGTGTGATCTGATAATCCCTGGGGATGAACTTTGCCTTCATCTTCGCGATCATCCTGTCCCATCTTTTGATCTTTTGTTTTCCTTTGGAACGTCTATCTGCCTGTAGCTCATCCCACCATAATGTTGCATGTCCTTTCAACTTAGTGACAACATGCCTTACCTTCTTATCCTCTTTGATATCTTCATAATCGAAGTAGGTATCAAAAGCTCGGATCCAGTCCAGCAACTCTTCGGCATCCAAGCTTCCTTCATAGACTGGAATGTCCATTTTGGTCTTGCAACTCATCCTGGAAATGGCTTTGATCAACCAAGCGGTTGATGCATCTTCTGCTGTGACCTCTTCTTCATGTCCAACTTCTTCTTCGACCTCAGAATCACTAATATCCCCTGCACCGACTCCGCGTCTTTGTGCAGTCTCCATCTCCTCAAGCCTTGCTCGGAGATCTCTCATTTGGCACTCCATTTCTGGATTTCCTGCCGTCCTACCTCTTCTTCTCACCTCCCTGTTTTCTGGGTCGGGTGACTATCTCTCCCTTCTGGGCGGCATGATGAATTCTCTTCTCCTTCTCTGCTACAGAAAGCAAAGAACTATTCCCGCTCTGATACCACTCTAGTGCAGACGCCACCCTGTGCCCGTCCGCTTTCACCAGGACCTTCTTCGACTCACGCCCGAAGAGCTACAATGCCCCTCAGATCCCGTATCGGGACCTTATGTCACCCACATGATACTCTATTGATCTCCCGGCATTCTTCTTGAGAAATCGGGTTTCGCATTATCGCGAAACCTGTGGGCATGCTCCTCGTGCTATCCAAAATTCTGAAACCCGATGGGTCAAAGTCAACGCTCTCGTTCTTGCTCGAGGATTTCCCTATCGAGAAATCGGCACTAGAAATGTCGCAGTTCGTTACCTCACAAATCTCCGAACCCCGAACTCCGATGGCATGTGCACTATTTCCTGGCCACGTCACCTCCTCTCTCCACTCTTATCGGGAATCGTGTTATCGCGCTTTCACCGGACACAAATTATTTGTACCCAAAATTCCTGAATGTCGAATCCTGACTCTCCGAGATCTTGTGCCACCTGTCCCTATAGTGATCAACGGCTCCAACGACTTCGGGAAATCACCAATCACGATTTCGATCTGTATGAACTTCTCACCTCCACAACTCCGAAGGCTGAATCCCTGATGGCTCTTGGACTCCACCTGCACCTAAGAGTTAAATCTCGCGCAACTTTCCAAGATTTGACGGTCGACAGGAATTCGTGAATCTCCCCCTGCTAGACCTGGCCGTCAATTCCTCTTTCGTAAGGAATTCTCTCGATCAATATCTTCCTCCTGCTCGACCCTTTTATGAGCTGCTTCCTGGTTCTCCTCCGCTGCGTCACGAAGGAACTATTCCTCCTTGAGCTTGTAAACTCTGACTCCTTCAGAGATTTTGCGTCCACTTCTTGCGCTCGACCCTCAACAGCTCTCAAAGTGTTGAGTCTTCCAGACTCTATGCACTTACGGCCACAGTATTTTGTGCCTTCTTTTGCTCAGACTAGCTACTGAGCCTTCAAATTCAGCCTGCACTTCTCCTGCACGGTTCTATTAAACCCAAATCAACTTCTGGGTGAACGAGAATGAGAGTTTAACTGTTGGGCCTCATCAACGCACTCTATGCGGATGAATTCGACTGCACTCAATGCAGGAATCTCCTGGCTCAGACAGAGAAACAATTGAAACTCATTCTCTCTTCTCTCACAGATTTCAAATCAACTATGAAATCACATACACAGCATATCAAAGCAAATGTATGACAGAAAGCAAACATTCATGAGCACATAAACACATCATTCACAGAGAAACAACACCAACCAGAAATTTGAATTAAAGACTCTGTTCTATTAATTTCAAATATGTACATGGGTGTTCTTCATCGGTTCTCTGCTTGCTCTCCCTTTTCCTGAATGCTGCAAATCTGAATAATAATAATACAATGTACAAAGGAGGGTGTCTATATCCTTTTTTTCCTCACAATTCTAAAGCTATCAAATCTATAATTAAAATCTACCTACCAACATTAAATCTATTAAATGCCTTCTTATCTACTAAGGAAGAGAGCTTAAAGGCTCAAGGTCCCCTTTACAATACAAGTGCGCTTCTTTAAATGACTTCATTAAACAGACGGCGCAATACTTCCAAAGTATTTCAAAATGCATGCTAGCATTGTCCAGCTGTTTCCTTTCAATGTGTTGGCTCGCTTGATGAGTGAGCGATGCTCCTGCATCAATATACATGTATGGGTTCATCTTCGTCCAGAGTCCAACTCCAGCTCATTAATGGAAATGGTGTCATAGAACAAATTGCGTCCATAATGTATGCAGACATGAAGAATGAAGATGCCTTCCCATTCTCTTTCTACGCCCGATACTCTGTGACCCGACTGGTCAAGCTATCGGAAAGCATCTTTTCCCAGTCAAAGGAACTGCCTTTGGAAACCCGAAACATTAGAGGCACCCACGCAAGGAAAAAATGTGAGGTATCCTCTTTCCTAAATAACCTGCATGTCATCATGGCTACATATTTGTACTGTGGTTCTAAAGAAGCGATAGAATATATGCCGTGGCTATCATCTCTGAACTTCGCGGTGTTTGAAACCCAATCGTTTATTAAACTGGACATGGTTTTATCATACTGTTCGCATTCCTTCTCCTTGAACTCGTCTAAGAATTCAGTGCCATATGTGTGGTCGGACGTCGTGGGCAGCTTATACATGGTTTGCAGATGTTCCGGCCTGAAAGTCTTGATGGTGAATTTCTGCTCGTTCATGATGGTTCTAGTCGGTATATCCACATGGTCCAATGCTCATTAGACCATATCATAATATGGAAGCAACCGTGGCCTGGCTACTACTCCGTGCATTCCGGACTGGATGACTATTTTGTATTTTGTGGTCATATCATCTTTTTTGTTGTCGCTGGAGTCGTCGGAATAGTCCACCAACTCTGCCTGTAGAACATCCGAAATGAACCACCAATTCGGGACCAAATTGATACTTCGAGGCGAAGTATCAAAGACATTGTCTGAGCCTTGTCCCAAAACCTCAACATTTTCCTTTGATGCTTTTCGCGGAGCCATGGCTGGAGATTGCATTTTAGCTCTTCTGCGATAGAAATGCGTATACATACAGAAGTTAGTTGCTCAAAGATAATATGCTCTGCGTAATATGAAATGCATTTGTTAAAATGAACCACAGCTCTTATATATATTTGAAAACTCGGTACCTTTCAGAACAACTCTGTCAAATCATATTTAGAAATAAATATTGCCGTAAAAATCTGATCTTATGTTCATTGATTCACCCTATTTCCTCATTAATGCCATAAATTTTGGTGGTTTAAAACACCGGTGGTGTATGAAAGACTAAGGCTACCTCGTAAATCGTGCAGACATCAAAACATGGGATATGTATTGATTTAGCTTAATTAATCTGGTTTGCCAACATTAATCAATATTTCGGTACTCGTTATATCGTGGATTTTACTTTAACATTTTGAATCTCTAACACCTGAGACTACGAAGATCGATTTTGGTTAATAAAAAGGTAATCGTGATTTGAGGCTTGATTAATTTTATAATTATTATATTTTCCATATCGTGACTCGGAGCTTCGAAGATAAGTTTCTAGGAGATTTACATGCCGAGCTGCGAAACTGCGAGATCGCGATAACATGACTTAATTAAAAAGAAGATAATCTTGGATTAAGTGATTAATTAATCACGTTATAACCACATCATGATTTAGCGAGTCGAGGTTTAGACGATGTAACTTTCGAAAAGGACAATGCCAAGTGGCGAAATGCCGAGAGAATATTTTACCACGGTTAGCTTTTGCCTTTAACCTTGACATGGGTTATTCAAATGAGGACCTCGTGTTCTCGGCTATCGGGGCTATGAAAATAAAAATTTTGGTTTGGCGAACGTCGAGGCGCGAAACCCCGACAACGCTTAATCATGGGTTAGGGAAAACTTTACCGTCGTTACAATCTTGATTGAAAAATTAAAACGATTTTGTTGTTTCATGGCTCGAGATGTGTGAACTACATGACTTATAGTATCCGACCTGAGAGATCCCGAAGTAGAATCAAAAGAGGAAACATTTTTACGAAAGGTAGGACTCGTTTCGAGAGTATAATAATCATCGCTGCTTGTGTGATAAAGTTTCAAAGATCTTGATGTCTCAGAGGAAAAAATGAAAACCATCTTTAGATTTCAAGCATTAAGAATGAAAATTGTGACGGGCTAGAAAAACAAGGGCGACTCCAACAGCATGCTTGTAAATTCTATTCATATTTTATTATATCACCCTTAACTAAGTATTTATTTTTGTTTCCAAGCAATAGTGCAACCGCAACAATGAATCTAATGGTATTCAATAGACACCACTTCATACTAGGGAGCACAAGTCCAATGATAGTGGGGAGCAAAGTACCCATTCCGATATGTATGCTTCAGAATTAGAAATATTTATTGTGATTGTAGATATTTATTTCCTTACTTATACTTATATATTATCTTCTTTAAATGGAAGAGCGTGTAACTTAGGAGGGTGAACTACGAGAGGAACCAAGTGAACAAGAAATTAACGCACCAACTGTCACAGCTACATAGACAAGTAAAGAGAAATATTGTAATGTTAATCAAAATAATGAAGTAGTTATTTCAATTATATTTCAACATATCGATATGATCATTTTTCGTTGTTGTAGTTCATGCCCTTGCACAACTGCATCCATGCCCTTCTCAGTGGCGTACCAGAAGTATGGTATATGAGCGCATGGAAAGACAAACAATAGAAGGACAAGGCGCAAGAAATACAGTGTCAAAGGATGATTATGATACCCCAATCGTCAATTTTATGAATGTAAAAAAACATAAATCAAAGAAAAACTAGATGTATAAATTCATGACTTGTATTTGGATGTTTATCGATGTTGCTAGTATGAAACATTGTTTATATGAATTACAACATTATGCTTCAATATTTATATGTTCATATGTTTTGATGACTATCCTAGTTATGCATGAATGTCTATATGTTTTATATATAAACAAAATCATTTGTTGGGTATGGGGAATTGAGAGCGATGTGAGGGGCGGGGCGGAGCGACCATATGAGCTTCCACCTTCAGGTGGTTGGCCCTATTCAATAGAGAATAACCTATTCTTGAAAAAAAGAGAAGCTCATTAAGGTATGCGACCACTTAAGTTTTTTCTAGAGTATTTCACATAACTAAATGCCTGTTTATTTTCTTATATATTATGTACTCATATAAAGAATTTGTCTTTTATGATTCATGCAAGTCTTGGTTATGGAAATGCATCTCATGGACGAATCTTATCAAGTTGTATAGGATAATGGATCTGGCAAAAGGACAATGATAAGGTAAGGGTTTTGACGTGTTTTTTAAAGTATAAAATTCAATGTAGAACTTATGGAGACAGAAATGTAAAAATACAATTTTGATTATTGTTAAGATATTCATAATTTCTAAGACATTACTAGCATCAAA
>ML805167.1:91849-155339 GCA_009831015.1 Picea engelmannii | reverse complement strand
CCGCAGTCAGACTGAACGCAGCCTGCGGAAAACAAGTATTTCCGCAAGACAATATATATGCAGCCTGCGTACTATCTTCAAAAGTGTGATTTTAGAGAAGCTGATAAGTGTAACTTTCTTCATGAAAATGATCTTAAAGAAGAGTTAGATCTTCCATCACCATATCATTATCATGTCATCATCTTGATAACCAAAAATGTGGATAACACCAAGTGAGTGGTTTTAAAAGAGAAGTGAATATTTAGTTTGATTTCTAGATATTTATATGTAAAAATCCTTGTCTCATTGCTATGTGATCCATCTTATGATCATGAACAAAAACTTGCTACTTTTGAAATGTGTTTTCGTTATCTATTATATTGGTGAATTTAGAGTGCAAGTTAAATATATTTGTTGTTTTCTTTGTATCATCTAAATTTATGCATCTTTTTTTTCATGCGAAAATCATTGAATCAATTTGAATTTGGTTTTTGGACCCATAATTCATAAATACCACACACAATGTTTGGATTGGCCTACTCTATATTAATATTTCTAAAAAACATTGATAGAAAGGTTTTGTTCTCTACATTTAGTTTCTTCTTTTGGGATCTCTAGCCTTCACCAACATAAATCAAGGATACTTAAATATTTTCTTGGGATTATTTTCCTGTATATTGCATTGGTGCTACTAGTTGTATATCCTAGTTAAACTATCTTCCTATTTTCCGATAATCATATTAGATAGTAAATAACCTACATCTTTTGGGACAAATACTAATCTCCTAACAACCATTCAAGATGAGGATTTTTGCATCTAAAATTATAAATGCCAACCTATATAATCATTAATGTTGCATTATAGGGTACTTGTTTCTTTCCCTCTTTTGTAATGTACCTATATTTCCCATTTTATAGAACTTATTAATCAAAATGCATGAAACCATTGAACTATTATTGAATGAATTATTCCAAAAGGTGAAATAAAACCCAAAGATCATAAAAAAATCTAGAAGTGGTAGCACAAAAGTTAAGATATCTAGAAAACTTTTCTTTATTTGTAAATTTTAAGGTTCTTGGCCCTTGGTGAAGGCATTCATCCTAAAAGAGACTAAAAAGGTACATCTAGTGTCAATACAAAGTGATAGAGTGCCAAGGAAGATAATAGTAGATAGGAAATACATTAACAAACAAAGGAGATAACAATAGATAAGATAAGGTAGGATAATCTTATTAATGTCCATGAAATTACCATAAAAATATGTCCAATAGGTCGAAGGGATAGACTCAAATCAATGAATTCAAACTCCCAATTTACTACCCACAATATTCACTTTGATTACCACATTTTGTTAATTTTACTCTCTTATACAAAAGTACCTAATACTAATTGAGTTGATGGACTCAAAATCGGTCGAATTTGATTTAGCTCAGTGTGAAAATGAGCTAAGCACACTTGTTTGACTTGGCCGAGTCATAACACAAATTGGTCAAGCTAGTGTCAAGCGCTTTTAACTGCTTGATGTGATCTGCATTTCTTTAAACAAAATATATTAAATTCTTTTTACAAAAAGAAGACAAACAAAAAACATTTATCCATATCTCGCCTCTTCAAAAGAATCACTCACCTCATTTATCAATCAATGCTAGCATGTGGAGATTTTGGAGTTGATTTGGAGAGTAAATCCTTCCTGTCGTTGGAGTTGATTTGAAGTTGATTTTAAGGGGAATCCATAAGTTATTGTTGTATACCGAATGAATTGCATATAGAAGAGGCCATTTTCATATTTTTTCACAATTTGGAATGGAGTTTCCCATCATGCCTCAGTCTATCAGAAATTTTATCAAAACTTTTATTTGAAGTATCTCAAAAACTGTTTATTTATGTACATCTCAATGTGATTTTGGTTATTTATTTATGTACATCTCAATGTGATTTTGGTTATTTGCAAAAGAAATCAATAAAATTTCATACTTGCCTGCTTGAAGTTATTTTATTTCTTAGTAATTGTTGAATACCCATTGTTGTGCTCGAAATTATTTTAATTCTTAGTAAATTTTGAATATTTTGTGTATTTTTAAAAATTTTGAAGACAAATCCAAGTTTTGAAACTGAGTCCAAATCAACTCTGAGTCAAAGTGCTCCTCAAGTCCACTATGATCCAAGTTGGACTGCTTTTCACACTATAGGCTACAAAAATATTTGGGATTTTCAATCATACACAATATTATTCCTTTTGGTACAAATATCTTCTCAATTTATTTAAACCATATGTGAATTGGGTAGAGACCTCCAAAGCATATCCTTTTTTTACTTCCTTTTTCCATAATTTTCTTCTCATCTCTTTTCCTTTTTTCTCACTTTATTTTTCCTAATGTATTCTCTTTTTCCTTTCATATGTTTTAATATATTATTTTCCTTTTAAAAAGGATATTTCTTTTTTATTATTTCTTTCCACCTTTTTATTATTTTCTTTTTAGAGAAGTTTTCTTTTATTTTTTCCTTTCAACTTTTTTAAAAATATTTTAGAAGACCATCCAATTTTTTTAAAAAGTTTAAAAGAGAAGTTAGGATAACGATGGAACCAACAAGATTTTTTTTTTTGATAAATGGGATGATAGGTGGAATCAACTGGCTCTAATAACACTTCTAGCATACCCACGAACATCTATACAAATACATAAGGGAATTAATTTCTTTAAATCAAAAGGTCAAAATAAAATATATTGAATATCATAATGTTTAATAGTACAAATGGACAAAACCAAATATATAACTATGTTATTTCATTTACTTTATGTGTTGGACTGTGGGTTTTCATTGATGTCAATAGATGTAATGGGTGTATTTGGATAAGTCTCAAACATGGTCCCCTTATGGTGTAGCTCTAAGCATGGTCCTCACAGGAAGATGCTTTGAAAAAGTCTTCAAGAAGCCCCAAAGGTGTGGTCATGAAGCCCAAAGTTACTTGAGGAATAAGGAAATGAAGGAAAGTGTAAATGTAGGTAACACGGTCTTAGATGGATATCCATTGTCATGTCATTTCCAGTGATATGTGGTATGCCATGTGGTTCCTCATAGTTGAGGAGTTATGAGGTCATCAAGTTGGAAGCCACAAAAATGGGTCACGAAGCCCCTAGTTGGTTACAAGACAATTAATGAAAGAGATAAGTGGTTGTAGAAAGAAAACCCCAAAGTAAGGAAACAATTTACTTAACAAAAGTATAAATACCCCTCAAGGAGTCTTTCATAAGTACAATTCACATACATCTCTATTGATTATCTATCTTGTGAATAAATTTTTATCTATGGGGAATCTGAGGTTAAGTCTAAGGTAGCAAGTGTGAGGGTGTGAAGGAATGTCAAAGCTAAAAGTCTTAGAGTTGCATAAATTGTGAGTAACCCTAGTTTCTAAGGTATTTGTGGGTTGCAAGTCAGAAGGGTGAAGACGTATGTGGGATGCACTGGAGAAAAGCATAGATATATGTGTGTAATAGTAAAGCAAGCCATGGATCTATGAAAATCTTGTGAGAGGGTGTTAATAGGTGCTTGCAATATATTGTTGATTCCCAAGTTGTTTTAATTATTCATTATCTGATACAATAGAGTGTCTATCATTCTTTACGTTTGTTTATCATGGATGATATGGCACATGCTTGAGGCATGTTTTGGAGGAACTTTTGGTTTATGGTTGCATATGGTTGAGGTACATGTTTTGGTTTCATTAATACATGCTTGAGATATATCCTTGGTATATTGTATATGATTGTTATGGTTCATTGTTAGAGGCACATATTTTTGATAATGACATATATTTGCAGCATATCTTATGGTATATGGTATCATTCATGCTCGAGGTACATTATGGTACATGGTTGGGTACTTGATGTTGATATGGTCCATATGAGAAGATCTAGTTGATATAGTAGTGACAGGGATAGTGATAGGTTGCATGTTTCTTATCAGTTACAGGTTGATGTGACCATGATAGGTTACAGGTTGATGATCAGTTAGTTACAGGATGAAGTAATAGTGACAGGTTGATTACATGTTGATTATGAAAGGAAATGATAGTATCAGTGGTAGTCACAGTTTGGTTTTCATTTATATTCCATGGAGGAAGGATGGGACAAGGAAAGGGGGTCGTAGCCTCCTTCCAATTGGTTATAGAAAACACATGGAGTTGAAGCTTCCTTTAGGTTGGAGCATGAGAATCATGGTGTTGTAGCCTCCTTATGGCTGGAGCCGGAGAATTCATGGATTTGTAGCTTCCTTCAGGTTGGATCCTGTAAAGAGGGGGTCGTAGCATCCTTCCAGTTGTAGATGGAGAATTGGAAAGTTGGTGCTTCCAATGAATGTATTCTTTTGATATATAATAAAAGCATTTTTTGGTTTTCTCCCATTTGGGTTTCCATATAAATTATGGTGTACTATGTTTATTTGGATGTTTATTATGCTATGTTTATTTATAGTGCTCATAATATATTGATGATGTTAATGATTACATATTGTGGTTAAAAGTGATGGTAAATTTTGCAGACTAATTCACCCCACCTCTCAATATTCCAACAATTGGTATCAGATCAAGTCCTTCAAGAAATAGTTTAACCACTGGAAGAAGGTCATGGCGTATGCTAAGATTGGAGCCCCAAGGTTTGATGGAAAAAACTATTCCTTTTGGAATAAAAATATGCAAACCTTTTTATAGGAAGAAGAATTTTATGTTTGCCACTTAGTAGTAGATGAATATGTAGTGCCAACCACTCACCCAACTAAAAAAGATGGAAAGAAACTCATCAAAAAAAACTCAAAGGATAAAGGAACCATTTTGAGCAGTCTCGATGATTTTGTATTTGTCAAAGTTATGCATTGTAAGACCACAAAGGAGATTTTGGATAAACTTCAAAATATTTATGAAAGAGATACCAAAGTCAAAGGAGATAAGCTTCAAACCCTTAGATAAGTTTGAGAAACTGGAGATGAAGGAAGATGCAGACATCGCATCCTACTTTCTATGAGTTAAGAAAATAGTAAACACTATTAGAGGGTTGGGAGAAGAATTTTGTGAATCAATGATCTTTCAAAAGGTTCTAAGATCTTTAACAATGAGATTTGATCCTAAGATATTATCCCTGGAAGAAATAATAGATATTGAAAGGTTGAGCATGGACAAGCTACATGGAATATTCACAGCTTATGAAATGAGGATAGAACAAGAGAACCCAATCATGAAGGAAACAATATTCAAAGCATCCAATAAGAAAAAGAAGCAAAACAAGAAAAAGTCAAAACCATATTGTAGTTGTAGTGATGATTTTGAGGAAGACGAAGAAGTGGTAAACTTCATAAGGAAGTTAAAAAGAGGAACCGAAAGTACAAGGGTATGCTTCCATTGAAATATTTTAATTGTGATGGTATTGTTCATTTTTATTCTAAATGTCCTTATGCTAATAATAGAGGTAGTGATGAAGAACACGATCCTAAAAAGAAAAATAAAAATAAAAAAGGATATAAGAGAAGGAACAAAAAGAAATTCTTCAAGAAGAGTTTCTAATAAAAGGAAGACAACCCTTCATCAAACGAGGATGATGATAGTGACAATGATTTAGAAATATTACTCTTGAGTCTTCATGGAGGTAGAAGATGATTTTGAAGATTCTAAAGAAGAAGGCAAAGTCGATCTCAGAGAAGAATTAATCAGTGCCTTAGAAGAACTAGGGAAAGAAAGAAAAAAAATCAAGTCACTCAAGGTAGAGTTAAAGAATAAAGAAGGACCTAAAAATTCCAACTGGAAAGAAATCAAGAAGATAATCATGAAGTTAAAATTCTAGGTAGAAGAAGACAAAACTATTGAAGAAACACTTAGAAAATAGTTAGAAGATAAGGAGAAGATGATTGAAACATTGGAAGTAGAAATAGTTACCCTAAGAAAATAATTCTTCAATAAAGATATGCAGTAACATAACACCAAAATATTGGATGAGATCATTAGCAGTCAAAGGCCATACTATGACAGGTTTGGGCTAGGATACAATCATATGCAAATTGAGAAAGGTTCAAGCTCCAAGAAAATAGAACATGAAGCAAAAAAAGAACCTATGCAGAAATAGTAAGAGGTACTCAAGAATAAAATCACAGAGGAACTAGACCACTTAGAATATTCAAAACACAGAACTCTCGATCAACAACATCTCAAGAAGAATAATGATTCATAAAAACAACAACATTCATAAGATTCCATACATCAAGATATCATGTTTTCTGTAGAATTATTAAGATAATTAAAAATATATTTTTTTGTAGTGTGTTTGTTGTCTATACAATCCCAAATATGTCACATTCTACTTCTTTTTAATCATTATTTAATTGATGGCAACAATTGAAACAATGAAATCTAAATTTGGATGACTCACAATCTTTCCAAATCAAGTATGTAGAGAGATTTCATTTCATAGATCTCATAAAGAAAAGTAGATACTCCACAAATCCAGAACTCTTCTTTATATCAACCAATAGTGAACACATGACCCTAGAAGCAAAATAAATAAATAAAGATTCAAAGGAACATTAATGGATATCAACTTTCAACAAATAACCTTATAAAATACATAATGCAATATGGGAACAATTCAATTGCAACAAGAATTCAAAGAATATCTTTGAAGAAGAGAAATGCTCTATAAATCCAATTTAAGAAAAAATGGACTTAAGAACAATTCAAATTTAGAATGACAATAACACTAGGCTTCTTGAGCATGTTATCCATAGTTCAAAAGAAAGGAAATATCAACATAACTCAAATCATTTTAATAAAGCATAGAAAAAATTCAAATAATACCTTTAACAATTTGACTAGAACTTGGAAGGGAGTGTAGAGAATTATTAATGACAACACCGCCATTGTTTTAGTGATGCCAGGGATGATTTAATAAAATAAATAGATAATATTATATAATATTTCAAAAAACAAATAGAAAATGTAAATTTTGGAGTAAATAAAAAACCTCATAGTAAAAAAAAATTGCCATATAAAATTAAGTTCAACATTTATTAATTTTCTATTTAAATCTAATATGATATCTAAATCTTCTGCACACATTTAATATTTATTAACTTCCCATTCAAATCTAATATGATGTTTATATCTTGCACATACATTTATTTTTTCTGTGTTCAAACATTACAAAATTAATGTAGTATGAAAAGGAGGTCGTTTGGTTCTCTAGTCATTCTTTTCCCAATTGGCATTAAAATTCTAGCATTTACTATGCATAAAGTTAGGACACTAGCTCAGAATCCAACAATGAAGTTATAGGTGGAAGTGTCATTCACATAATAATAATAACCTTTTTTTAATGATATTTTATTATGCACCTTACAGTTCTTTAAAAATGGATAAAAATGAAAATGAATTGTTTTTCTAAATTGCCATTTTTTTATGACACTCCTGAAAGGTACTGGCAGTTTTTTTTGGAAAACTCTATTTTAATCTCTTCCCGCCACTGATAGAGTCGTGATTTTGGCCTTTAGCTAACTATGCCCATAGACTTTCATCAAACAAATTTCGTTTACAGAACCCAAATACATTAATATGATTCCTTACAAATTTCTTTTCAATATCGTAATAGTCATGTGCATGTATGATCGTAAGTGGAAGATTTCGAGATTAATCATTAAAAAACATGTTGAAAGAGTGATGTATAAATTCATGAGTAGCAAAATGAATTAGGACGAGGCGAATTTAAGAAAGGTGTAAAGTTATTTCCTTTACCTACCAAACTATACAACAATTCCAAGTTTTAGAATACTGAGAATCACGACGTTCTGTATAGTTTATGTGAGCAAATACCACGAGGGATAGATCTATGACTTGCGTAAAATGCGCAAGATTTTTGTGATTTCGTGGATGGGAAGACCCATACATCAGACAATTATTTTGTGATTGATTAATGCGTCAATGTGGACAGACAACGCAACCACAAAGCCATTGGGATATCTATTACGAAACGATCACATGGATAACTAGTCATTAGAGAAACTTAATGCTCCCATGAAGTTGTTGTCAATGACTCTATTTGGAGATAATACAATTACTTGTCATAGTATGTGTATTTGATAATGAAATTTTTTTTTTCAAGGAATTCTTTTTTCGTGGATCGTCAATAGAATCAAAATCTTATTATAATCCAGTTTTATGTGAAATTTTATCTCGAGTTTGTCCATTTTAAATCAACTTATATATTTAAAAAATCCATCAAACTTTAAAAATAAGTAAAACTCTTAAAAAACTAAATTGAACACACAAGAAGATTATTACCCAATTACACGTCTCTTCAGGGTTGATTGTAGTTTTTTCTTACACTATTGATATTAGATTGTTCTAAGTTTTCATTTTTTTAGTGATATTTTCTGTTTAATTTTTCTGGTTGAGAATTTTTTGGATTTACAGATTTGAGAGGTTAATTATGTATAGTTCGGGATTTCTTATAGGCTAAATCTATTTCTTAATTCAAAAATGCAATTTAAAAAATAAAAAGGTTTATCATAGGCTAAATCTATTTCTTAATTCAAAAATACAATTTAAAAAATAAAAAATTATGATTTTGTGTATATTTATGTCTTGGGATTCAAAGGAAAAGAATAAAAATATAGAACAATTTAACAATGAATTTTTAAAGAGTTAGTACCTTTTTTGGGGGGTTAATGTATTAGCATCCGCAATAAATGGTCAACATAATCATTTGTGTATCACTCTCACGGTTGATTGTGGTATTTTTAACCTAATTACACGTTTCTTCACGATTGAATTTGGATTTTTTAAAATAATTAATGTATTAACACCTGTAATTAATGCTCAACAGAATCATAATTGTGTCTTCTTTTCACTCCAATTGGTTTATTTGTTTTTTTTATTTTTATTTTTATCTGTGGGTGTTTTGTGATCAGAGTGTTGGGATCTGGACCTATAAACCAGATGTTAATAAACAAAGAAATAGAGAAGATAAACAATCACACACAACAAAGACTAATAGATGAAGGGAAATGACAATCTTTATTGCTCATCCAAGTAATGGAGAAATGAATAGAAGTCTCAAGAATCTCCTCACATATTTAAATAAAAGATTCTCAACCACTTCCAAACATATGGAAAGAAAAAAATTGAGAGACCTAGGCCCAAAAGAATGTCACTGCAAAGTGCAAAGTGTGTTGTCACAACCCAACAATATCCACCTTGACAACAATTTCCTGATACTATCAAATAAAAAATTACCTTCCTACAAGCCAAAATAACTCAAACACCATTGTAGCTTCTCTAGCAATATTGGTTGTGAGAACATGTCTGCACAGGTTTCTCCAATATCCAAAAATCCACTTCCACTTAATCAACATAACCAAAAACTGAATCCTTGCAAACACTATAGTTGATACTGATCAAGGTGGATATTGGTGGTCGCCCATCTATTCCAACTCATTCCTCTTGAGAGTTTTTAGTTCAACACTCTCTACTTCTTTGTAATTGTGGGTTCTACACTTTTTGGGTTGTTTGAATCCCTACAGATATTTCAGGTAGAGAATGGTGGCCTCCCACCTAATCCAACTGGCTTATTTTGAAAGTTTTCATGTCAGCTCATCTTTTTGTACTTCCAGGGCCATTTTGGGGCCCTAAAAAATGTTTTTTCTTTCTTTACACAATAAAACTATTGTCAAATTCAAAGTTTGAGGGACTAATGTGTAGATCTAGAAAAAACCTTTCAAACGGGCTATCAAACGCCTAGAACGGAGGTCATATGCAAAATTTACAACCCTAGAAGGTTGAGGTACAAACTTACCGAGCAAGGCCACATAACGTTTGTAATTTGACCTCCTAGGGTTAGGTTTTTGGATGTATAGGGTTTTGGAATTCATGAGTAATGTTAAAAAATGTATTTGGAACTTCATTGTAATCATTATGCTAAGACGAATGCGCGTAGTAGCCACATCTCTTTTGAGAGATAGCTACCACCATTTGAGCAAGTTGCTTTCAGTTTTGTAGTTTTACAGTTTCATCCTATTTCATCTATTCAATATAAGTTATTGTAGACTGGATATATATTGTTGTTCTCTGTATCACTATGTTATTGTATTCAGTTTGTTAGTCAGTTTGTTCCTCTCATAAATACAGATCAAATACTCATGCTTCTCATATACTGAAGCACCCCATTTCCATGCTCTTTACCTGGTTTTGGCATGTGTCCAATGAAACATGAACTACATGTGAAATATTTGAACGTTCCATCGCAATCCTCAACCTTCCTACTGTATTGTAGAGAAGACATATGATCATTTTCTTCCATAAGTATATCAGGACAAAAAATTGAATAAGTTTTACAAGGGAATGCTAAAGGGATATTTACTAGTTTCACAAAGTTTATACTGAACCTCATCACTGACAACCACACAACTTACAATTTTTCCCATCTCTATATACTTCTATGTCTAATAATTTTTTTGTGTCTCCTAGATCCTTCATCTAAAACGTCCTAGTCAACTGATTCTTTAACCTATTGATCTCAACCATGGTTTTCTTGCAATAAACATATCATCAACATAACTTCAAGATAATGATCATGCCATGAACACAATGATCATACTTGATTCTTAAGAAACTTGGCTCACCATGAAGGAATCAAACATATTGTACTACTTCCTCATCACCTTAGGCAATACAATGATTTCCCTAGTTTGTAAAAAAGTCTCCCTTTCAGATCCTAAATATTTACTCATTGTACATATCTCTACTATTGATGATTTGTGGACAGTAGGATCCCACAATCCACATCTCTTAGCTCCATAATTGTATCCAATAAACGTATAAAATTTTCTTCTCTTGACTAAAATCAGCCAAGTGATCCTTCACCTCTCACCTTCAGGATGATTTTGATGGAGTATAAAATCCATGGGCTATAAAAAACATGAGTTACCAAAACACAGGTGCCCAAAATCACAACTCTTGACCTAAATTCCCCCCATAACCAAAATTACATTCTCCTCTTATCACCTAGGTCATCTAGAATTTACTGGTGACATTTCAAAACCATGGTACACATTCCTAATGAGATCTTACAATCATATTTCTATTTACATATAAAACATCCACCTCAAAACTTGCATTCAAATTCCTTACCCTACCATTTCTTCTATTGTTGTGCGCCATCATCGTCTTGTCATGCTACTTCCACTTTTGGCCTTCAAGTATCGACTACCAACTATTGGAAAGTATGTCTTTCTTAGTGTCTTGTACGTGCTTCCTGGGCTTCAGATTGAGTCTCGTGACAACCACATGACAGAGGGAATTGGTGGCAAAGATTGGGTTTCTACACATGATGCTATGCTCTACTTGGTATTCTGGAAACTTGTAGTAGCCCCCATCTACCCCATGCATCAACACTTGGTCGACCCTGGCTTTGGTGATGTCCCACCTAGTGTACTTCCATGTACACACTATACACTCCCATAATACCTCACAGACTTTGCAACGATTCAACCCACGCCACACAAGCATATCCAACGGTATCCCATATTCCTATGACTTTGTTGTTAGAAGTAAAGAATCTCTTGGAGGATCAATATGATACATATTTAATCTTTGTAACTTATAAAAATTCTCAATGAACCATGAAATTCTCTCAATGCACCATGAATTTTTTTTAAATTAGATGTTAGACACATTTTCAAATATTTAATTTATATGATTGTTCATAGTCTTCATAGTCATCTAATAAAAGAACGTGTAATATTGATTAACTTGATTATTTGTGGTTATGAGGTGTATTAATGATGATGGTGGTAGTGGTAGTGGTTAACATCCATCGAGACCAAATTTGGTCTATTAGAACTTAAAAAAGGTAAGGAATTACTTGGTTTGTTTTATAATTTTATTTATCTGCTAAAAAATATTTAAGAGAAACAGTCATAAATCACCATAGTTTTGATGAGTTAAAATGCTAGGAAGGTTAATATTGTAACCAATATTTCAAAATTATGATCTAATGTGGGTACACATAGGACATTCTAAGATAAATATTTTTTCATATTCAACCCTCTCCGTGTCACAAAGATGACAAATTATTTTGACACGTGAAATTTTAGGAATTGTCTAATACCTTGTTTCACACATGATCAACTCTAGCCTGAGAGAAGTTTCCTTTGGTTTTGATTTGTTGTGGTTCTGACCCAAAAACCATAGGAAGTAATTTTTTGTAACAAAACTAGAAACTCCACTAGGGAATATCCCTTTTTGGGTCATTAGGAGTGCTTGTTGGTCGCATTTATTTTTGAAGCCCTGTTTTTGTTTTGAACCTTGGTTTGCATTGTCTTGATTTCTCTGATCTTTAATATTTCTTCCATCCCTCAACCCTTAAGTTTGAGGGGTTTTTATTGGGTGTATGTAGGTTTACTTGAGTAAAGTCATTTACATACGCAACCTTTATCGAACAAAGTCATATACATGAGCTTATGTATGCAAACCTACTATGGAGAGATTCACGTACAACCCTTAAAATGTGATATTTTCACCATTTCTCATCCTTTTTGGGGCCCTGTTTTGGTTGTTTGAGGGGTCATTTGGACTCTGTATTGGATGAAATGTTTTTTGGGAGTTGGTAGGGGGATAAAGTATCATATTTAAACAGGAAAAAATTATTTTGATGCTTCTTTTCTTTCTTTTGATCTCTTGGATTGCACTTTTATAAGACTAGTCTTTTTTTTAGGATCTCAGTTTTGTAGTCGTTGTTGTGGTCATCTTTGAAACTTGAGTTTGTATTTGGGTTCAAAAATTTTCTTTGGTGATTTCCTGGATTTTTCAAACAAAAAAGAACATAAATTTCTTTCTTTTAACATCTTTTTTTATTTTTTCTTTGGTAGAATAAATAAATAAAACCCTAGTTTTTTGCTAGTTAAGTCTATTTCTTTCTTTGCATTGTTATTTGAAAAAGAAAAATATATTAGCCTAGGATTTTGTTTTCTTCTCATCCTGAAATAATTTCAAAAGTAAAATAAGAAATAAAATCCTTTTTTTTTCTTCGTTTGTTTCTCTTGAAAGTTGCATTCTCCATTTTGCATCAAGAAAGGAAAAATTTGCATTTTAAGGTTTGAAGGATTGTTCATGCATTCTTTATTTTTTGAAACTATTTTTAATTGAAGGATTAGTGTAAAGTTTTATTTTCTAGTGTTCTTATAAGTTTCACTTTTTCAAGAGTCTCAAACAACATTAGATGCACTTCAGTATCGTTTGAGTAACAACAATCACTAAAACGAACATTAAATTTAAAACATACGAGACTTTATTTCTAGGGTTCATAAACAATTTTAAGGTTACAACCTTGGATTAGGATTGGAGAGATAATTCTCCAAGGTCGGTAAACAAACATAGGATTTTGAGCTAGGAATATTTCAAGCCTAAATGTCTTATAAGTATAATCAGGAAGCTCCTCTAACACAAGAGTCAAACAAATGGTCGCAAAAACGAAAGTCGAGGAGATAACCCCTCTGAAGCATAAATGAGTGTAGTTGAGAGATAATATATTGGGGGATTTTTTAAGTTCCCTTACCTTCATGAGAGGTGATGCTTTCAAGGCTTCGAGCTTAGTTACCCTGCCCATATGTTGGATAATGATTGTCAATTGTACCCCCTAGATGCTCACAACAAGTTGGTGGCCTTAGCTTCTTTTCCTAGGGATATCAAAGGTGACTGCGAGGGGTTTCCCATGGTAACTAGGGAGGATTTCGTATCACACTTTTTGGTATTGCTAGAGGGTGCCCCGTGAAGCATGAGTAATTTCACTAGATAAGGATGGTTAGTGTATATTGGGATAATTGCATATCACTCTTTCATTCATTGGTCTCAGGACTTAAACAACCTATGCTGGCATGTTGCTATTCAGAAGGCCCCTTTCCACTTTTTCACTGCATTGTACTGACGGTAGAGTTAAAGAATAAAGAAGGACTTCAAAATTCCAACTTAGAAGAAATCAAGTAGATAATCACGAAGTTAGAAATCCAGGTAGAAGAAGACAAAATGATTGAATAAACACTCATAAAATAGTTAGAAGATAATGAGAATACAATTGAAAGATTGGAAGAGAAAATAGTTATCCTAAGAAAAGATATCGAGAATAAAGATATGCATTAGAATAACACCAAAATATTGGATGAGATCAATAGCAGTCAAAGTCCATACTATGATATATATGGGCTAGGATACAATCAAATGCAGACTGGGAAAGGTTCAAGCCCCAAGACAACAAATCATGAAGCAGAAAAAAGAACATATGTAGAAATAGTCAGAGGTAGTCAAGAACAAAATCGCAGAGGAATTGTACCACCTAGAAGATTCAAAAAACATAACTATCAATCAACAACATCTCAAGAAGAAGAAGGATTCATAAAAGAAACACCATTCAGAATATCCCATACATCAAGATAGCATGTTTTTTATAGAGTTATTCAGATAATTAAAACTATATATTTTTGTAGTGTGTTTGTTGTTTATACAATCCTAAATACATCACATTCTACTTCTTTTTAATGATTATTTAATTGATGGAAACAATTGAAACAATGAAATCCAAATTTGGATGACTCACAAGCTTTCCAAATCAAGTATGTAGAGAGATTTTATTCCATATCTCTCAGAGAGAAAATTAAATACTCCACAAATCCATAAACCTTCTTTATTGCAACCAATAGTGAACACATGACCGTGGAAGTAGAATAAATAAACAAATATTCAAAGGAACATTAATGGATATCATCTTTCAACAAATGACAGTAGAAAATTTCATAATGAAATATGGGAACAATTCAATTGCAAAAGAATTCAAAGAATACCTTTGAATAAGAAAAATTCTCTATAAATCTAGTTTAAGAACAAAGGGACTTACGATCAATTCAAACTTAGGACGAAAATAACATGAGGCTTATTGGGCATGCTATCGATGGTTCAAACAAAAGGAAATATCAACATAATTCAAATAATTGAAAACAAGCATAGCAAGGATTCAAATAATACCTTCAACAAAATAGACAAAATAAAAATCATTCTCTATTGCAATGAAAAAAAACAGTTTGATTAGAACTTGGAAGGGAGTGTAGAGAATTATTAATGAAAATAACTCCATAGTTTTAGTGATGGTTCAATAAAATAAATAGATAATATTATATGATATTCCAGAAAACAAATAGGGAATGTAAGTTCTAGAGTAAATAAAAACACTCATAGTAAAAACAATTTTTGAGATAAGATTAAGTTCAACATTTATTATTTTTCTGTTTAAATCTAATATGACATCTAAATCTTGTGCACACTTAACATTTATTAATTTTCCATTCAAATCTAATATGATGTTTAGATCTTGCACATAAATTTATGTGTTCTATGTTCAAACATTATAAAATTAATGTATTGTGAAAGGGAGGTTGTTTCGTCTCTACTCATTCGTTCTTTTCAGAATTGGCATTAAAATTCTATTTACTATACATAAAGTTAGGACGCTAGCTTAGAATCCAACAACGAAGTTATAGGTGGAAGTGTTATTCACAGAAGAATAAACTTTTTTATGAGATTTTATTATGTACCTTACAGTTCTTTAAAAATGGATAAAATGAAAATTAACTCTTTTTTTAAATTTCCATTTTTTCTTATGACACTCCTGGAAGGTCCTAGTAGCGCTTTTTGGAAAACTCGATTTTAATCCCTTCCCGCCACCAGCAGAGTCCTGATTTTCGCCTTAAGATAACTATGCACATAGATTTTCACCAAACAAATTTCGTTAACATAACCCAAATACATTAATATGATTCCTTACAAATTTCTTTTTGATATCATAATAATCATGTGCATGTATGGCTGTAAGTGGAATATTTCGAGATTAATCACTAAATATGTTGAAAGAGTGATGTATAAATTGATGATCAGAAAAATGAATTAGGGTGAGGTGGCTTTATGGAAGACGTAAAGTTCTTTCCTTTATCTACCTAAATGTACAACAATTCCAAGTTTTAGAATCCTCATAAGAACGGTGTTCTGTATCATTTATGTGAGAAAATACAGTGAGGGATAGATATACGCCTTGCGTAAAATGTGCAATACTTTTGTGATTTTGTTGATGGGAACACCCATACGTCATAAAATTATTTTGTGATTTCTTGATGTGTCAATGTGGACAGACAACATAACCACAAATCCATTGGGATATCTATTAAGAAACAATCACATGGATAACTAGTCATGAGAGAATCTTAATGCTCCCATGATGTTGTCGTCAATGAGTGTATTTGGAGAAAATAAAATTACTGGTCATAGTATATGAATTTGATAATGAACAAATTTATTTTTCAGGGAATAGTTTTTTCGTGGATCGTCAATAGAATCCAAATTTTATTATAATCCAATTTTTATGTGAAATTGTATCTCGAGTTTGGTCCATTTTAAATCAACTTATATATTTAAAGAATACATGAAACTTTAAAATCAATAAAAACTATTAAAATTCTAAATTGAACACACAAGAAGATTGTTACCCAATTACACGTCTCTTCAGGGTTGACTGTAGTTTTTCTTTACACGATTATAATTTAAACATTTCTTCTCACGGTTGACATTGGATTGTTCTAAGTTTTTATTTTTATGGGTATATTTTTTGTTTAATTTTATTGGATGAGAATTTGTTGGATTTGCATATTTGAGTGGTTAATTATGTATAGTTTGTGGTTTTTCATAGGACGAATCTATTTCTGAATTCAAAAATGCAATTTAAACAATGAAAAATTGTGATTTTGTGCAAACTTGGGTCTTGGGATTCAGAGGAAAAGAACAAAAATATAGAACAATTAAAAACAACTTTTTAAAGAGTTAATGCCCTTTTTGGTAGTTAATGTATTAACATCTACAATCAATGGTAAACAAAATCGTCTGTGTTTCACTCTCAGGGTTGATTGTGGTTTTTTTAACCTAATTAAACATTTCTTCACAATTGACTTTGGAATTTTTTAAAATAGTTAATGTATTAACAACTGTAATTAATGCTCCACAAAATCATAATCGTGTCTTCTTTTCACTCTAATTGGTTAATTTGGTTATTTTTATGTGTGGGCATTTCGTGACTGGAGTGTTGGGACAGGGGCTTGCAAACCAAATGTTAATAAACTGAGAAATAGAGAAGATAAACAATCAGACACAACATAGACTAATAGATGAGGGGAAATGGTAATGTTTATTTCTCAGCCAAGTAAGTAATTGAGAAATTAATACAAGTCTTAAGAAGCTTCGTACAAGATTTTTCATTTAAATAAAATATTCTCAAACCTTTCCAAACATATGGAAATAAAAAATTTGCAAGACCTAGGCCCAAAAGAATGTAAATGCAAAGTGAAAAGTGTGTTGTCACAACCGAAAAATCTCCACCTTGGAAACAATGTCTTGATATGTTACCCAACGAATAAAAAATTACATTCCTATGAGATAAGAGAACCCAAACACCATTATAGATTCTCTAACAATATTGGTTGTGAAAACATGTCTGTACAATTTTCTCCTATATGGACAACTCCACCTCCACTGAATCAACATAACCAAAAACTAAATCATTGCAAACACTATAGGTAATACTAATCTAGGTGGATATTGGTGGCCACCCACCTGTTCCAATTGGATTCTCTTGAGAGTTTTTAGTTCAACACGTTCTTCTGTACTTTTTTTGAATTGTGGGTTCTACACTTCCGGGCTTGTATGAAGCCCTACACATCTTCCAGGTGGAGACTGGTGGCTTCCCACCTAATTCAACTGACTAATTTTGGAATTTTGCATGTGACTAATTTTGGAATTTTTCATGTCAGCGCATCTTTCTGTACTTCCAGGTATGTTTTGGGTCCCTAAACCATGGATTTTTGTCTTTCCACAATCAAACTGTAGACGAAGTCAGATTTTGAGGTCATAATGTGTATTTATTGAAAATACCTTTCCAACGGGCTATCATGTGCCTAAAATGGAGGTCGTATGCAAAAGTTACGACCCTGAGAAGTTGAGGTACCACCTAGTGGGGCCCACATAACATTTAATGTTTCACCTCCTAGGGTTAGGGTTTTGGATGTCCAAGGTTTTGGAATTCATGATTAATGTTAAAAATGAACTTTGGATCCTCATTGTAATCATTTTTCTCAAACAGATGCACGTAACAACCACATCTATTATAAGAGATAGCTACCACCATTCGACAAAGTTGTTTCCAGTTCTGTAGTTTTACAGTTTCAGCCTATTTCATTTATTCAATAGAATTTATTATTCACTGGATATTTTTTTTGTTCTCCCTATCTCTATGTTATTGTATTCAGTCTGTTAGTTAGTTTGTTCCTCTCATAAATCCAGATCAAATACGCATTCTTATCATATACTGAAGCACCCCATTTCCATGCTATTTACTTGGTTTTGGCATGTGTCCAATGACAACACCAACTACATGTGAAATGTTTTAACATTCCATCGCGATCATCAACCATCCTACTTTATTGTACACAAGACATATAATCATTTTATTCCTTACTACGAGGACAAAAACTTGAATAAGTTTTACAGTAGAGTGTTAAAGGGATATTTACTAGTTTCAAAAAGTTTATATTGAATCTCATCAATGAAAACCACATAGCTTACCATTTTTCCCATATCTTTGTACTTTTATGTCCAATATTTGTTTTTCTTCTCATAGATCCTTCATCTGAAACATCCTGGTCAATTGAGTTTTTAACCTATTGATCTCCATTATGATTTGCTTGCAACAAACATATCATTAACATAAATTCAAGATAATTAATATGCCATTAAAACAATGATCATACTGAGTTCTTAAGAAACTTGGCTCACCATGAAGGAATCAAGCATATTGTACCACTTCATGGTCACCTTAGGCCATACAATGATTTCTTGAGTTTGCAAACAAATCCCCCTTTGAGATCATGAATATTTTCTCATGGAACATATCTCTACTACTGATTATTTATGGACAGTAGGATCCCATAGTCTACATCCCTTAGCTCCATCACCATAACCAATAAAGGTATAAAAAAATTTCTCTTGACCAAAATTGGCCAACTTAGCCAAGTGATCCTTTACCTCTCACCTCAAGGATGATTTTGATGGAGTATGCAATCCATGGGCTATAAAAAACATGAGTTACCAAAACACAGTTGCTTGAAATCAAAACTCTTGACCTAACGTTTCCCCATGAACAAAATCACATGCTCCCCCTATCAACTAGGTCATCTATAATTTACCAAGGACATTTAAAAACCAGGGTATGCATTCCTTACCAAGTCTTACAATCATATTTCTATTTACATATAAAAAATCCACCTCAAACCTTGCATTCAAAGACCTTGCCTTATCATTGATTATATTGTTGTGCACCATCACTGGCATTTCGAACTACTTCACCTTTTGGCCCCCAAGTATCGAATGCAAGCTACTGGAAATTATGTCTTTCTTAGTGGCTCGTAGATGTTGACTCGACTTCATCTTGATTCTCTCAACAACCACATGAAACAGGGAATTGGTGGTCAGCTTTGGGGCCCTACCCATGATGGTATACTCCACTTGGTACTCTGGAAACTTGTAGTAGCCCCCATCTACCCCATGCGCTAGTTCTTGGTCAACCCTATCTTTGGTGATGTCCCACCTAGTGTAATTAAATGTCCACACTATACACTCTTGTAAAACCTCGTAGACTTTGCAATGAATCAATTATTAGAAAAATAGGATTGCGAAGAAATAAAATAAAACAAATGTGGAAATAAAACACAAAATATACACAATACAGTAGAGACACAGATACACGTGGTTCACCCAATGTGGGCTACGTCTACCATATAAATTACCAAGTCCTTCCTTTATTATTATCCATCAAATGAAGGGATACAATCTACAACACACTCACTATAACTTCCTCTTCTTTCTCTCACAGTCTCCTCACTCAGAATAAAATATTCACAATGATGCATAGCCACAATACATTTCCCTCATAAAATAGGGTTTCCTTCTAGGGTATAAAACCCTAACATAACTTCTACCGTTAAATCTGCGACCTTATAATGAGTGCTCCATATTTACTATGAAATTGCAATATACATTTACTAGACAATTTTTCCTTCTGGGGCTTCACCCCCGAACCCTCGTCGGGGGGCCTCTTTCCCTCGGACCCCCCAGTCGTAGGGATACTCCCCCTACACCCTATAGGGGGGCTAACCACCCTTGTACTCCCCCACGTGGGGGAGTGTATATTCTTATAGGGTGTAAATTCTTCATGGGGTATAAGAACGGCGGAAAACAAAGACCTCTAAATTAGGAAGATAATCAATCTCCACAACGAACAATCTCCCACTTGGAGACTGATCTCAAGAACTCCACCGTTATTTTATCTGTTGGAATATGATCCTTCTTGGGCATGGAAAATTTCTCATCTTCATCTTCATTCTTGAAGACCAACTGAAAGTAAGCACGAACTTAGTTTATCCCTGGTTACTCCCTTTGTTAACATGTTTGTAGGATTTTGGCTAGTGTGTATCTTTTCCAACTTCAAATGTCCATCTTCTAAAATGAATCGTATGAAATGGTACCTCAAATGTATATTCTTAGTATTCTAATGGAAGAATGAGTTATTTTCAAGATGAATGGCACTCTCACTATCACAGTAAAACCGGTTATTCTCCTTCTTCTTTCCCAATTCCTCCACAAACCTTTGTAACCAAATCATTTCTTTACTAGCCTTTGTAGCAGCAACATACTTTTCCTCTATTGTTGCAAGTGAAAAAACATTTTGTAGTTTTGAAATCCAACTTATTGTTGTTCCACCTACAGTAAAAACATACCTTGTGGTGCTCGTCTTGTTGTCTTTATCACCTTCCGTATCTGAATCAACATATCCCTATAGAATAGTGTGTGAACCTCCAAAACATAATGTATGAGTAGAAATACATTTCAAATATCCGAGAATCCACTTTATTTCCTCCGAATGTTCTTTACCTAGATTGTTCATATACCTGCTCACAACTCCCACTGCATGTGCAATATTTGGTCTTGTGCAAACCATCGCATACATCAAGCTTCCAACTACTGATGAAGAAGGGACCCTAGACATGTATTATATCTCTTCCTGTGTCTTGGGACACATTTCCTTAGTTAATTTGAAATGGATGGCCAAATGTGTATTAACTGGTTTTTCATTCTACATTCTAAACCTCTCCAACAGGTTCTCTATGTACTCACCCTAAGACAATGTCAATTTTTTATTTTTCCCATCTCTTGTTATTCTCATAACAAGTATTTTTGTTTCAACACCCAAATTCTTCATCGCAAATGAATTATCTAATTTCTTCTTGAGCACATGTATATACTGCATATTAGACCCTACAACAAGCATGTCATCTACATACAATAGAAACATAATATAGCTTCCATTTTCTAGCTTTTTAAAATAAACATAGTGATCAGAATGACATCTACTATAACCTTGTTCTTTCATAAATATTTCAAACTTCAAATACAACTGCTTCGGAGCTTGATTTAGGTCATACAATCTCTTCTTAAATACCAAATTCTCGTTCCCTTTGACCTCATACCCCTGTGGTTGTTGCATATAAATCTCTTCCTCCAAATCCCCATGGAGAAAAGTTGTTTTCACATCTAATTGTTCAAGATGTAAATCTTCTAATACCACAAGACTTAAAATAGTCCTAATTGAAGTCATATTAACAAAAAGAGAAAATATTTCATCAAAATATATACCTTTCTTTTGTGCAAATCCCTTTACAACAAGTCTAGCCTTGTATCACTTTTTTCCTCCATCTTATTCTTTCAACTTATAAACCTATTTATTCTGCAATGCTCTTTTTCCTACAGGCAACTGAACCAAGTCCCAAATATGGTTATTTATCAAGGAATCCATTTCCTCTTTCATGCCTTTCTCCCATTTTGTTTTGGTGTCTACCTGCATTGCCTCTTCATAACAGTTTGGTTCACCAGAATCAGTCAATAATAAATAATACAATGAAGGAGAGTATCATTCAGGGGGTCTACTTAACCTGATAGATATTCTAATAACACTTGCAGGAGTTTGAGGTACTTGTTTCTCGTGTTGTTTTATATTTTTATTTTCTGGTCCCTTTGGAATTTTGTTTTCGGTGATCTCATCAAGCATTGTGTATTTTGGTTTTTCTTTTTCTTGTATATTTTCCTGCATCTGACCTTTGTACATGACCTTCTCATTGAATATGACATATATACTCCTAATGATTTTCATATTTTCATAATCCCATAAGAGATAACTAAAATCATTAACATTGTATCCAATAAAGGTACACTTCTTGGATTTTTCCTCAAGCTTTGTTCTATTTTCTTTATCAATATGGACAAATGCTTCACAACCAAAAGTCTTCAAAAATGAATAGTTTACCTTTTTACCTATCCATGCCTCCTCTGGAATTCCACCATACAAAGAGCTTGAAGGTCCTATATTTATTAGATAAACAAGACCATCTACAACATCTATCCATAAATATAAGGGAAAAACAACATGCAATCTCATACTCCTTGCATGCTCCATGATTGTCTTATTCATTCTTTATGACACACCATTTTCTTGTGGTGTTCGTGGAAATTTCTTCTCTCTACGAATCCCATGGTATGAACAATAATCATCAAACTCCTTGTTGCAATATTCACCTCCAATTTCTGATCTGAGACACTTCAACCCTTTTGTTGTCTCATTCTCAACCAAAGCTTTCCATTCCTTAAAAGTATAAAAACATCATATTTTTGTCGAATGAAATAAACCCGTGTTTTTCTAGTTTCATCATCAATAAAGGTAGAATAATAACAAGATCCACCAAGAGATTATACCTGAGTTGGTCCCCATACATCTGTATGCACAATCTCTAACCTTTCACTCTTGTTTTCTTTTCTGACTCTTCTTTAAAAGTTACTTATTGTCGTTGGTTATTCCTAATTAATTGTTTAATTAGAGTCTGAGAGAAGTTTCCTTCAGTTTTGATCTGTTGTGGCTCTAACCCAAACACCATAGGAAGTAATTTTTGTAACAGAACTGGAGACTCCACTAGGGAATCTCCCTTTTTGTGTCATTAGGACTGCTTGTTGGTTGCATTTATTTTTGAAGCCCTTTTTTTGTTTTGAACCTTGGTTTACATTCTCTTGATTTCTCTGATATTTTATGAGTCTTCCATCCCTCCACCCTCAAGTTTGAGGGGTTTTTATTGGGTGTACGTGGGTTTCCTTGAGTAAATTTGTGTACATACAAAACTTTAATTGAAAAAAATTGTATAAATGAGGTTATATATGCGACTTACTATGGATAGAGTCACGTAAAACCCTCAAAATGTGATATTTTCACCATTTTCATCCCTTTTTGGGCCCTGTTTTGGTTGTTTGAGGGGTCATTTGGACTATATCTTGGCTGAAATGATTTTTGGGAGTTGGTAGGTGGATAACGTATCATATTTTAAGATGAAAAAATGATTTTGATGCTTCTTTTTCTTCTTTTGATCTCTTGGATTGTACTTCTATAGGACTAGTCTTGTTATCAGGATCTTAGTTTTCTAGTCGTTGTTGTGGTCATATTTGAAACTTGAGTTTATATTTGGGTTCAAAATTTTTCTTTGGTTCTTTCCTTGGATTTTTCAAACATAAAACAACAAAAATTTATTTCTTTTAGCATCTTCTGTTATTTTTTATTCGGTAGTAAGAAAAAAAAAAAAAAACCTAGGTTTTTGCTAGTTAAGTCTCTTTCTTTCTTTGCATTGTTATGCACTGCTATTTGAAAAAGAAAAATACATTAGCCTAGGATTTAGTTTTCTTCTCATATTTAAATAATTTCAAAAGAAATATAAGAAATAAAATCCTTTTATTTTCTTAATTTGTTTCTCTTGAAAGTTGCATTGTGCATTTTGCATCAGGAAAGGAAAAATTTGCATTTCAAGGTTTGAAGGATTGTTCATGCATTCTTTATTTTTTGAAACTATTTTTCATTGAAGGGTTAGTTAAATTTTTATTTTCTAGTGTTCTTATAAGTTTTACTTTTTAAAGAGTGTCAAACAACATCAAATGCACTTTCGTACCCTTTGAGTAAGAACAATCGCTAAAACGAACACTAAATTTAAAACATACTAGACTTTATTTCTAGGGTTCATAAACAAGTTTAGGGTTATGGCCTTGGATTAGGATTGGAGAGATAAATATCCAAGGTAGGTAAACAAACATAGGAGTCTGAGATAGGAATATTTCAAGCCCAAGTGTCATATAAGTATAACCAGGAAGATTCTCTAACACAAGAGTCAAACACAAGGTCGCAAATAAGAAAGTCGAGGAGATAACCCCTCTGAAGCTTAATTACGTGTAGTTGAGAGATCGTATATTGGAGGTTTTATTAGTTCCCTTACCTTCGTGAGAGGTGGTTCTTTCGAGGATTTGGGCTTAGTTACCCTGCCCATACGTTCGATTCTGACTTTCGATTTTACCCCCCAGACACTGACATCGATTTGGTGACATTAGTTTCTTTTCCTAGAGATATGAGAGGATGCTGCGAGGGGTTTCCTATGGTACCTGGGGAGGATCTCATATCACACTTTTCAGTATTGCTAGAGGGTGCGTCGTGAAGAATGATTACTTGCATTGGATAAGGATGGTTAGTGGATATTTGGATAGTTTCATATCAATCCTTTTTTCATCGGTCTCGAGACTTAATCAACCTGCATTGGTATTAAGAAGGTCCCTTTCCACTTTGTCATTGCTTTGGACTCGAGACCTTATCCAACTATGATAAAACTTTGCGTTTTTTTTTTNTGATGATTTTATTAGAACTTTTTAGTGAAGTATTTCTTTGTATATTTTACCATAGGTGGTGTCAGTATCACTACTTTTGGATCATTGATTCAAGGTGGTCGACCAACCACTCTGTTGGTCGGGAATGACCCCTATTTTTTCTGTCTAATGTGTGGAGACACCTATTGGAAGGCATGGGTTGTTATACCATTGTTTTTATAGAGTTAGTGTGTGATACTTTTATGGACATGAACAATCCCACAAGGGATGAATCTGTGCATAAGAAAGATATCGACAAATTTCTTGAGGATATGAACCAAGGGATCCCTTCCAAAGGGGATTATTATGTTTTTCTATTCTTTCAAAATGTTGGTTCCCCCTTGATGGCCACTTTGAACATTTTGGGGATGAAGTTTGGACTTATGGCTTGGTTGTGGACCACTCCAAATGTCCTGAATGCTCTTGATGCTTCTCAGATAAGCACCTTATGTCATGGGGATCATACAGATGTTGACCCATTACCTTATGCATCCACTAAGTCTACTCCTTCTCATTCTCCCCCTTCTGGTGAAATCATTTCTACTATTAACCATAATTATAAAATGAATATGAATATGATGGGTAATAATAAGAAGTCTCCAACCTATGTTATTCATGTTGGGGGCAAGCTACCAGCCTCTTAGAGTCATTTTGGGAGAAAATGTCTGGTCACTTCTAGTCATACTAGCATTGAGTCACCAACCTCTACTATTCATGTTGGAGACGTACAACAAGCCTCTTCTAGTCACGCTGGGGGAAATAAGTGTTCCAGTCATTTTTGGTTTCCCAACAACCTATTCAACCAGTGGTTCAAGAAGTGTTCATACCGATGCAATATTCGGCTAACCCCACTCTTCTTTTAGAGAGTGACAAGTATTGAAAAGTGGTCGAGCTGACACAATGTTTGTTCTATACCACTCCTTTTTTGAAGAGTGATGCATATTTTGACTATATCTTTATCATTTCCAGTTCAGTACCTTCCGAACAATGTGACATTCCACTCTATTAGAGTACACTCCCTCCAAGTCCTAGGATGGTTTCCTTTGATTGGAATGATCTTCCAGAGCCTCACCTTCCTTCTTCTCCACATTTATAGATAATGACTCTATTTGAATCTATGTTGAAAGGCGTTCGTCGATGTATTGTAGATGAATGATCCTATGAAAGTATTTTATCCTCCTCGAATTGGCAATATTTGGGTTTTCCCAAGATTGTGTCAGCTAGCATTGAGCTATTGGATTTTGACAGAAAACCTAGTGAATGTTTGTGTATTATTCCTCATTTTCCTATCATGTTAGGTGGAAATATTTTCCTAGTTGAATTTTAGTGGTGCTAGGCCCTTTACTCTTCAATATGATTCTTGGGAATGATTATGTTTATGCTATGAAGGTTGGGGTATCTACACTCTTTCGTGTGATGCATTTCCCTCACAACAGAAGCATTTCCACTATTGATGAACTTTCATATGATAACAACCATCCTAGTTTGATTTATGCTCAAGTTTCCCCTTTGTGTGTTCCTAGTGTTCAAGTAGAATTTTCCTCGTCACAGGTGAATTATGTGGCATCTTATACTCAATGTTCAATTGTTCCTAAGAAGTATACTTTATAGCCTTATCGAGATAAGTCTCGATAATTTCTCTAGTGTTTTATCCAATGGGGGCATGGGAGCCCTTCCTTCCCCCTATTGGCACGAGTAATAAAAAATTTCCTCTTGAGTCTTATGTTATTATTTGTGAGACATAGATCCCTAATATTTGTGTGTTGTTAAGACCTAGTTTAATGGAGTTGAGTTGCCTTCAGATGATGTTATCCTTGAATCTATGATTACATATTTTTGACCTCCTCCCGAAATAGAAAAGTTATAGATTGGTTACCAAGGAAACCCTTGGCCTGAGTCTAGAAATGTGCTCTACCTGGAGCACTATTATGCATGATCCATAATGTTGTGTGGTCCTCTCTACATATTCTACTTTTAGGGTTTTTTGTTTTCAAGTTTCATATCCCATAATACTTGTTTTTATCATAGGTTTCTATATTAGACTTATTAGCTTCTCTGTGAGTATTTTTGTTCTTATATACAGGAATTTGAAGAAATTTTTCTTTGGTATATTTTCTTCTATGTCGATCTGTTCTAACAGGTAATGATCTCGAAACTAGCATATAGTTTAGATTTTCCCCTTCATGAATTCTTGAATTATCCATTTCCCATTTCATTTTACCTTAGGATCTAACCCACTGAGTTGTGACATTGAACCTTTTTTGTTATTTATAAGTATTGTAATTTACGTCATAGAACCTACCATTGATGGGTTCCCTAGTAGAACCATGTTCACAGTTTGGCAGCCATGCTGAAATAATTTCATAGGCTTGGGAGCCTTGTTTAGTCCCACCATGAATTTGCATTGAAGCTATAGATCTTCTTCTCAATATTTTTCTTCCCATTACCTAAGGTACTCCCTCTAACATATGTTGTTATTTATGTCACCACTTTTCAGATTCTTCAACAGGTATTGTGTTCTTTACTAGCATATAGGGTAGGATCCACTCCACCTGCATGATGCATTTATCCATATTGTTCATATATATACCATATTATCCACCCCATTTGTTCACAAAATTATACCTTCAAGCATATTTAAAGGTATAATTTACAGATGGTAGAGATTACCTCTGCATGGGTTTCCTAGTTAGTACCTCAATGTCATTTTTGATACCTATGTTGCGGTTTTTTTGTAGGCTCAGAAGCCATGTTTAGTCTCTCCATGTCTTTGCATTGAATCCTCATGAATTCTTCTCAATATATTTTTGGATAACTTACGCACAAGGCTTCAACAATTTTTTTGATTTGTATTTCCACTACATATTAACTGCTCACACTTCTAGGCCTAATGTCGTCTTTACCTTTCCATTATTTAACCATCTATTTATAGATTCCTACCAATTGTTATCCTTGCAATTTATGTCGTTTTGACTCGACACCTTTATTACTTGAGAATATATTCCCCTAAGTTTCCTTATCCTACACATGCTTCCTTGCATTGAGCATAGGTATGTTCCTTGCACTATGGAACTAGTTTTCTTTCTCGTGACACTTGTTTCCTCCATTGTACTTTAGCATGATTTTAATCTTTTTAGGCTTTAATAACATGAAAAAGACAAAAAAAAATAAAAAAACAAAAATAAGGATGGGAATGTGTTGTGTTATTTATATGGCATCTACTTATGTCTTCCTTGAACAATGCACAAAATCTTGATTCCTTATCTCATCAATATGCGTTTAGTATGGCTTTTGGAGACCCTTCCTCATTATTGAGATGAATCTCCTATGGCTAGTTATTCTTTTAGTATTATGAAGTGTTTGTTGATACCTCCTGTGTCACAGATGTATCCTAGTTTATAGTCCATGCTTCCTAAGTCACATTCTGTGTCGTGTCTTTGTTCAAGGGAGGTTAACTTGTTTTGGCCATTCTGCAGAAACCTTGTCTTTCCAATCGGACCTTCATGTATCAGTTAAATATTTATCAATTTCATAAGTATATTTATATCTTGCTCATGCCGGTATAGAAGGTCCTCATTGAATTATCGCTCGTCGGTCTACTCTTATCAATTACGAATATTTTCTCTAAGAGTATGATATACAGTTGCACTCTGAGCCTATTTCCATTATTGATAGGTGACCTTACACTCACTAGATGAAAAATCATCATTGGTCATTGACTGAGTGGTTTCCCTTGTGTATGACATCAACAAATATCATCACACATAGGGATTCATGTGGTACCTTGGTTTCCATTTGACCCCATTGGTGGATTCCTCATCTTTATTAGTAGTCTCTATTATTGGCTACTATTCATAGATTCTCTTCCATGTGCTATTCCATATGGTGCATGTGCTATTCATAGATTCTCTTCCATGTGCTATTCCATGTGCTATTCCATATGGTGCATGCTGGAGTCATACCTCGGTGTGTTCCTTACAATATTTTTCATCGAGACTTTCCAAATCTTTGGCCTTTGTCTACTCCTCGTGTTGGATGATGGAGGATGCCTTAATTCCTTCCTTCTAATGGATCTCTTCCTATCAACTTCAACACATATTTCTATAGGATATGGATTTAGAGTTTTTATTATTCCCTTGGGGATTGCAGTCATTAATGGAAGGTTCCCTCTCTATTGATAGTAGGAATACATCAATTTCCTCCACTCGATAGATTCTACCATGTGTTCAACATCATATCATTTATTCACATTGTTTATATTGTACTAGGTACCTTGATGCCTATTATCCTCATCGATGGGTTGTATCACATTTGTTAATGGGATATATCAATGACCAATAATCAAATGGTGTCTCACCATGTTCAACTTCAACACCTTTATTCACATAGTGTAGACTCGTACCAAGGTAGATCGTTTTGAAGACTTCAAGTGAAGTAAGAGCATCACATATTTTGTGCTCCTACCTGGCCTATATTGATTGTACAACCCTCACATACATTGGTACTTGAAGAGGATCAATTTTTTCACTTCCTTCGCTCCATATATCCTCTAATTTGATTTTGAGACATAACTCCATTATGTATCCATTTTTGGTTATGATCCACATTTGCATGGATCCATTGTGTATTTTTCATGGCCATGCTTACTATTTCCATATATCTTACATGGATCCACTGTGTATGGTTTTCATGGCCATGGACATCATTTATATTTATATCATTCATGGATGTTTGTAGTGTACTTGCTTGGCAGCCGGTATTACATCACACTCAAGTATGATAATACACGACTTGATAAGAGAGTATATTACTTGTTTATGTTGTAGGTGTTACTCTGGTACTGTTCTTCAACTACTCCTACCTTATGGCACCTACACCATCTCATGAATTTTGTAATGTATTTCGACCATCATTTTCCCTTCTAACCTCACACATTAGGGGGCATCTGTTATAGCGGCATTTACCACTATACATGCATATGATGACTCATTGGCCTATGGTACATCCATTTCCCTTATTGCAGGACTTGAATCCCCTTTTTTCCTCCTCAAAAAGTTATTTTAAAACCCCATTTATCAAAGTGTACACGACTTTCCTTAAAGCAACCTGTGTACATACACGGGTTCCATGTTAGCAACCCACGCACATGTTGATTTTGGCTCAATAAAATATAATATCGACATTTAAGGTGGAGTTTACAGGTTTTTCCATTCCCTAACTTTCTAAATCCTGTACATAATGACTCCAACCATCAAAATGGATTATAAAATATATACTTGGGGTGGAGAAAAAACATAGGTCAAGAAATGCATCTTTATGCTAGCATTTTGAAGATTGTCCTGCAAGTTCCATGTTTCCCTAGTGTTTGAGATTGTCCCCTCTTCTTGGAAACCCTCATTTCTATAATTTGGATCCTCCTTATCTTGTCAAGATGAACACCTTTTCTTCCTTGGACCTGCTAGAGTGAAAAGTGTTAGAGGCACTCCTATACATCTTCATCCTCGGGTAGAGGAACTTGGAGCCTAGTTCCAAGACTATGCCACAATGGTTACAGGTTGTAACCAACTCATTTTTTTTTATCAATAAAATAAATCTCATTTGTGTCTGATTCTTTGTCTTAATTTATGATTATGATGATATTATGTGTATGTTATTTTGAATCTAACATCAAATATGAATCTATCACATCAAGTTAGTTAGCAGATAAATACTTTCTTACAGCTTCATACTTCTTTGTCTTTAGGAATTTTAGAGGGTTATTGTGAAGGACTTCCATAGAAAAATACATCAAGTGGGCTCTACTTCAAATGAAGGATTACAGGTGCATTATTCTTCCCTTTTTTTTTCTTCTGAAAAGTTAGTTATTTTAGGTGGTTATTCCTAATTGATTGTTTAATTAGAGTTCGAGAGAAGTTTCCTTGGTTTCTGATCTGTTGTGGTTCTAACCCAAAAACCATAGGAAGTAAATTTCCATAAAACAATGATTCAACCAAAACTTAGAATCTTTATGAAAACCCCACTTGAGTCGTGGGTGGCTTTGATGATAGTTTAAAGCAATCTTAGGAAGCATATTATTATCCATTTTGTTTATCTTATTCATATACATTAGGTGACTAGTCATAGTTGTGCTCTCAATGGGGAAAATACTTTCTTCGATGAGGAGGATATAGGGTAGGATATGGTGTATTGCATTTAATTATGATATTATAAGTCATAAAACACTTTTGGATTTGATTCATCTTTCTCCATGATTCTCTAGAGATGTTACAGCCCCAAACTTCACAACCATATAAGATAACAAGAGTGACACGAGTCTTAAAGAGTAGTTTCTTCTTATCCCATATCCAAATCTCCACTAATTACAAATATTTTCAAGTCCATAATAATAATTTCAACATTCGTTTATTATTTTCTCAATGCTATAGCTCTAATTATGCTTGTGATGAAGATTGATTCCAATATATTTGTCATACATAAAATTAGTGCAATTGATATTTTTGGATTTAATTATTATAGCCTCGATTTCGTCCATGGTAAAAGTTATATCCATAATAGAGAAGAAATTCTTAATATTGTTTAGTTTCCTGTCAAGATCATAGGGACTCATTTCCATAAGAACAATATTGTTAAAGTAAAGAAGAAGGTTGATGACTATACTAGCTAGAGTCATGCTGACACAACCCGCTTCTTCCAAACAACCCTCTAACTTGTCAATGTATATGTGTTTTGGATTCAACAACCCCCTTTAATTTTTATTTTATAAGCCAAAGGAAAGCCCCCCCCCCCCCNCTACAATTTCAACCCTAATGCGTGATCTTCTAATACTTGAGCCTAATGTTAACTCTTTATCTACCTTGAGGGAGTTGGGGGTTTGATCTTTTTTTATGATTGAATTTGAGGATATTTTTTATCCTTTTGATCTTATGCTTTCAAATTTATTCATAATTGTTTCAACTTATGATGCTTTGTTGACATTTGTATGATGAAATTGACGAGCTAACTTCAAGACCTTTTGCAAATTTCGAAGTATTTGATGATCCTATATGGCCACAGATTTAAATATTCTATTGGATGTCGTGAATGAGTTTTCTTTTGAATACTTTATGAATGGATAACTTAAATAAATAACATATATTCATTATACACCATCTTGCATGCATGTTGTGCCTAATGTATTCATCTCTATCATCTTGTGTGTTGATCATAATCTTCAGTTTTAAACATTTAGTTGGAATCACAAGATCGTTAATTGTTTCTATGAGTTTGAGACTTGGTGCACACAACTTTTAGGACACTTATCTACATGTTGGCCCTTGACCAAGTTTTGAAGAGTACTTGGTCATACATGACCACTTTTGGGACTGCGACAGCTTGCCAAGGAAGGAGCACAACGCGAAGCAAAAAATAAGGAAGAAAGACCTATTTTGGGGTCTATTTTAGGGTTTTCGGGTTGATGAAATGGGAAAGGGATGTTGACCCATGGGTTCACCCATGTTTAAGCCCATTTTGTAATCTATAAATAGGCAATATAGACAGTAAGATAGGGGGAGATAATAATATAGTACATCTGTGTTATGTATGAATGAAAGCTTAGTGCTAGTATTTGCATCTGTGTGATTGGATGTATCTTAGAGTTCTCTGTGCATGAGATAGGAGATCTAAGTGTAGGTTGTTATAGTCATTTTCTGAAGATCAAGGAAGAAGGATCTAGCGAGTTGCGTAGATCTTTTGTCCTGTGTGAAGTAAGGGTCATTAAAGCTCTGTGTTGTAACTTCTTGACCAAGATAATATAAATAAGACTTTGTGGACATAGCCCCAGGGTGGGGGTGAACCATGGTAATTGTGTGTATGGTGTTTTGTGCTTCTCTCTTATGTATTTATCTCTTTCTTGGCTAAGTGCATGATGTGGTTAAGTAGTTCTAGAATGTTGTGTACTGTTGAAGAATGAATGAACATTAGATCTGATATATGAGATGCTCAGTGATTGATCTGTTGAATCTAACCTATATTTATGTACATAAGTACTTAGTATAAGTATTCACTACGATTCTCTCTACCTTATGTGAAGTTGATTAATGAACGTATATTAAGGAATAATTGATGCTAAGTGCGTTGTAGGAAAGATAATCACAGATCTGTGTCCCATCTAAGGTTGCAGACACCTGAGTCTTGCAACCACCCCTGCCTCTACCTCACGTGACACTTCATTTTCTTCACAGGTGTTTCCGAAAGGGTCGATAGTTAGGGCTTTGTTGGTGCGCTCTTGAGCGTTGAACCTTGGGTCTGCCCCTGTGCCAACAAATGGTTCTGTTGCCGGGACCTGGAACTGTGACTGCTGGGAACTGAAGAAGAAGAAGCTTTGTGTGAAATAAGCTATGTGTGTAGATCTGTTGCACTAGTGCGCAGTGTTATGTTTGACCTGTGAAGCTTTGTGCCAAGAAAAGAGGTCAGATCTGAAGAAAGAGAGGTCATATATGAAGGAAAGAAGTCAGATCTGTGAAGAAAGGGGTTATATCTACAAGAAAAAGGTAATATCTGTAAGCTCTATGCGTTGATAAAGGTAAGAATAGTTAAAATTTTTAGATGTGGAAGCTTTGTTCTCTGTAGAAGTAAGATAAGTGATTTTTTTTTTTTGTTTCTAAAGTATGGATCTAGGTATGTTTGATAGATTTTGTCCTAGCTTCAAAACTAGGGAATTAATAGATGAAAGAAAATTTAATATGAATACATATGATAAATATAGTGATAGATATGTTATACATATGCATCGAAAGAATGTCTGGACTAACAAGTGGATGCATGATCCTAGATTTTGTTTTTTGCAGGCTAGCCACCATGATCCTGGTGTGCAGTACAGAAGGAGTTGGGGAACATCTAAACGAATGAGAGGATTAACCCTCTATTATAGTTGCAGATGACCGGGACATCTTGCTAGAGAATTCCCTGGGAGAAGACTTAGTTGCCTCTGTTGTAAGGCTATGGACCATGAAGTATTGGATTTCCCTAGAATGATTGCTAGGCTTGAGAAGCTGAATATGGAACAAGCAAACCCTGATGGAGATCAAGAGACCAAGATTATAGCAGAAACCCAGAAAGAATCATAAAAGATATTTCTACAAAAGAAAGATACCTTGAATGACCACCGACATGTTAGGATATCAGAGATCTTCAAAGAAAAGGAGCAAATCGAAGAAAGAATAGGGGACTTTGACATTGATTGTACTCTTGATGAAGAAGCCCAAGTGAACATTATGCCAGAAAGAACTTGGGAGGCTATAGGAAAGCCTATCGTGATTCCTTCCTTAGGAGGAACAAGTTTCTTCAGAGGAAAGCTAGTAACCCTACGTGGAAGGCTCACCTGGATACCTATGACTGTCAATGGAACTTCAACAAAGGAAGACTTTGAGATCATTTAATTTGTTGAAGACAACACCCCGTTTACCATGCTCATAGGAAAACCCTGGATTGATAGAGAACAGATCATACGAAGAGAAGAAAAAAATCTTTGGAACAAAAGAAGCAAGAGTTAAAAGACTTTATGACTAGAAGGATCGCGCACTTGATTGAAGAACAGAAGAGCAGATCATATATATTTAATATTAGTACCTCCGATGTCGAAGCTAAGAGAACAATTGAGGATCTGCAGAAGATCGAGTTACCTATTTTTGATATAGAAAATGTATTATCAAGGAACCATAAGAAATATTTTCGATAGCGCGAAGTAACTAAGACCACAGAAGATACACATCAGAATGGTAAAAGAATTACTGAGACGAAACTCAGTGGGAAGAAGGCTAGGAAGTTAAGAANTGTAAGGTTACAAGAGGTTCTAGAGGACACTTCACAACAAGAAGAATTATAGAATTGGAGCTTCACCAAAATATCAGAACAACGACATAGAGTACTTCACCATGACAAAGCAATATATCCGTTGGAACCAATATACCCATTCGAACACTGCTCCAAACAGATTGAAAAGTAGTTATGGGTTACAACTAGACTGTTGGATAGCACCAGAACGGATAAGAATGGATTTAATGAAGGCCACATATTCATTGCAAGCAGACCGTTGTTGAGATTGCCTACTTAACATGTCGCACCACGCACCGAGAATACTTTTTTCCAACTGAGAATCTGAGCACGAACACTAAAATTTACTTACCTTGAGATCATTTCCATAATATTCACTGTCATCTCTGAATTCCTGTTGCACCCGAGCCGCTGACCCAAATTTGTATGTCGAACGAGCTCAATGCTAGTGAGAAAATTGTTGAAGAAGTTCTAATTGATTTAATGACTGAGAGAGTTATGTTAGAACGTGGAATGTCTACAAGTGTATAGACATCGTCTTCGGGCGCACTGCCAGCTTCCTCTTCCACTGCCTGAGGAGGACCATCCCGACAGCCTTCAGAAATATGATCTAAGCTCGGAAACGACTTCTCCACTGTGAATATGATCCCAAGCATCTTACCTAAATATATCCCACCACTAGGCAGACCCGTAAAGCGAGGATCTGTACCTAGAGACTTCGACTATGTTGTAGTCACTACGTACCTCCCAAAAGGGGTGTGCATAGTTCATGCTGACTAGGAGAAGCTCACCAACCTGAAATTCAGTGATTTTAACCTTGGAGATCGCAAGGTATACAGTATTCTAGCCCCACACAAGTATTTGACTATTACAAAAGGAAACAACCCCAAGATTGTACCGCAGCAATGGACCTATAACCTTGCACAGTAAACCCTCCTCAATGTAATGAAGACTCCACATTTCGGGAGGCATCAGGAAGTAAATGCATGTGTTTGAATCTTGTTGTCCTACTACCACGAAGGATACCTATGGTTGGACCAACACATCACTGTGGTTCTGATTTTGATCAATCGGATCACTGGGCTAATCATGCAGGGCCCTGACCCGCAAGACTTTTACCTTAGGAAGACCACAGATCGTGCTCTTGCTCAACGAATAAAAGACACATATGGAAATCTCGAGAAAGGAACGTGAGGTTACAAGGTAGTCTCCATTGAGAATGCAACAGTACACTTTGGTTTCCAACTGATCGCAGACAAGTTAGTCCGAAAAAACAGACCTATACAGGTGACAAGATTTGTAGTTGACCTCGCAGGGAAGTGCACAGAGGGACTACAAATGAACTGGTCGAAATACCTCATAAATCAGCTAGATCTTGACTGTAGACAAGCGTAGGACCAAGGGTATGAGTTCCACTTTAGCTGGTTGCTCATACTCATCGCCTTCATCGCGTGGGAACTACCCAAGGGAGACACATTTCCGGAGATCGAACCCTTCAAAACTATGGCCGCGAAGTTCTGTACGATGTGGTACTCCAATGACATGAACAAATAGTGGCAGTTCAATGTCATCTTTCATGCATACTACACTCAGCTGAGGAATTCCATTCATTCTACACCGCGCATTACACCCAACACTCTTCATAGGTTTCGACCTTTGATGAAATTCAGTGCAAATCATCACTTCACCTACATCATGATGCGCACAGACGAGCACAAACAATAACTCCAATCATATTACAAGCTGACAGAAGATGACTTAGAGGAGATTACCAAGGAATGGTTGGTAGACGTCCTTGTTGCAGCAGATCCCGCAAAGATTTCCGACGTAGATAGCCCTGAAGCTATGTCAGATACACCAGGATCGCACAAGACTAAGAAGGATGTGGAAGTTTAAGATATCCACAACACATCCATGAAGACTTCTTCGCTATCACCTGCGAAGGGATGTGATGAGGAAGAACTAGGGGGCACAGAAGTTGAACAGAGAAAAGGCGAGGTTACCCCGCCTAGGGATGAGGCAGATCCCTCCAAGAAAAGGAGGACTACCCCACCAAGGCCCTCATCCAAAAAGAAAACTAAGGCAACCTAGACCATGCTTAAGACTACGCTTACCTTGGATGATTTTGACTTCCTAATTGTTGCACTGAATGATGTTTCATTAGAGCTCGCAGAAAAGCAAGAAGAAAATAAGGAGGACCTATTCCACCATATCACGGGTGAATTTAGAGAAGCACAACAGGCACTTTAGTCCAACCAAGCAGTTCCTACGACATTGATAGAAATGGAAATATCAGGAACATGCGGTGAGCCTACACAGTTATGCCAGATCGCTGCGAAAGTCGAATCTCGCCTTCGATGAGCTCAAGAAGACATAGTGAAAGCCACCCAAGCTTTGGTGCAAGCATAGAACACACATGAAGAGAAATGGAGAAAGGCCACACAGGAGCAACTTGACTTGCAAGTGAAATGGGAGGAGGAAAAAGCCCAGTTATAGCAGAGCAAGGAATAGTTGCTAGCAGAGAAACTTGAAACACAAGAAAGAGTTCATAAGGCATTGTGCTCCGTGACAATCATAGAAGTGAAGATGGAAGATCGTCCTCCGCAGTAGGTGACCCAATTGGAAGACGTAATCTAGCAACTTCAATAGTGCATCATGGACCTAGAGCTTTGCATTGTGCTTGAGACACCCCAAGAGATAAGAGATGTAAGAGAGGCCACTACTCGAAGGGTAGTCACCCAATTAAAAACTTTGGCTTTGGAATGTAGGCATCTAAGCACTAGAAGCACCCAGACCTATGAAACCCTTGCAGAGAATCCAGAATTGCAGTCATTGGAGGCAAAGCTCCAAGAATCAAAGCAGCATGCAGATGTGCTACAAGCGCAACTAAAGTCTGTGACCCCAGTCAAAAGAATGAAGAGGTTCGCAGAGAAATGCACATCCCAACAACAAGTACACACGCTGCAAAGTAAAGTAATGGATGTTTCTTAGCGACTGCAGCCACTCCAAGAGAAGGCATGTCAATTGTTCGCCAAACTTGAAAGACATGGAGATAAACTCGAATAGGGTTCCATCACTACATAACAACGCCTAGAAGGACCACTCAATGACACAGTAATCTAGGAATTTATTGAACAAGAGGTTGTCACACTACAACAGGTCAAATCCGCTCGAGCCAAGCGCGAGGCATTCGAAGTCGAATTGGTTAGACCTAAGTGACTTGGGATGAGTCGCGGGTGAGTGTTGGGGGCCTGTTGGCCCTTGACCAAGTTTTGAAGAGTACTTGGTCATACTTGAACACTTTTGGGACTGTGACAGTGTGCCAAGGAAGGAGCACAATGCGAAGTAGAAAATAAGGAAGCAAGACCTATTTTGGGGTCTATTTTAGGGTTTTTGGTTTGATGTAACGGGAAAGGGATGTTGGCCTGTGGGTTCACCCACGTTTAGGCCCATTTTGTAATCTATAAATAGGGAATATAGACAGCAATATAGGGGGAGATATTAATATAGTACATCTGTGTGATGTATGAATGAAAGCTTAGTGCTAGTATTTGGATCTGTGTGAGCGGATGTATCTTAGAGTGCTCTGTGCATGAGATAGGAGAGCTAAGTGCAGGTTGTTATAGTCTTTTGCTAAAGATCAAGGAATAATGATCTAGCGAGTTGCATAGATCTTTTGTCCTGTGTGAAGTAAGGGTCATTAAAGCTCTGTGTTGTAACTGCTTGACCAAGATAATATAAAGAAGACTTTGTGGATGTAGCCCTAGGGTGGGGGTGAACCACGGTAACTGTGTGTATGGTGTTTTGTGCTTCGCTCTTATGTATTTATCTCTTTCTTGGCTAAGTGCTTGATGTGGTTAAGTAGATCTAGTATGATTTGTGTTGTTGAAGAATGAATGAAGATTAGATCTGATATATGAGATGTTCATTGCTTGATTTGTTGAATCTAACCTATATTTTTGTGGATAAGTACTTAGTATAAGTATTCACTGCGATTCTCTATGCCTTTTGCGAAGTTGATTAATGAATGTATATTAACAAATAATTGATGCTAAGTGCATTGTAGAAAAGATAATCACAGATCTTTGTCCCAGCTAAGGTTGCATACACATGAGTCTTGCAACCACCCCTACCTCTACCTCGGGTGAGACTTCATCTGCTTCACAGGTGTTGCCAAAAGGGCCGATAGTTAGGGCTTTGTTGGTGCACTCTTGAGCGTTGAACCCTGGGTCTTCCCTTGTGCCAACACTACATCATCTGAGATCATAGATGATTATCTTTGAACAAACCCAACATTTATTCGTAAGTTTGTTGAAGGAAAATAATGTAGCTCTTATTATATACTGGCTAGTGTCTTCTTCCCTGCATAACTGATCTCATATTTTATATGGTTGCCGGAGCAGGGTCATATTGTCACTTCCATTACATGACCTCTCCATCTTTGAAATGCATGTGGGGAATCCCTTGATCTTATTCTTATTGATTAAACTCCTCTCCATGCAGATATTTCCTATCATTTGAAGCTAACATTCAACATTCATAGTTAAACCTTATCTTGCTCGAACCTCATCTATATTTTACTCTGTCACCATTACCCTATTTTCTATTTTTTCTTTTACCTAGAGGCCTAAATTTTATTGTATTACATCGATGAGGTCAGAACCGCGATCCTTATCAAGAACCTTGATATTTACCAGGCTCTCCCTAATGTGAAAGTAGATTCACCTTTTCTTATAGTTTCCCTAAGTTACAATGCTCACAAGGATATCAGACCCATATTTATTGCATGTTTGTCCCGCACTCTCATCAAATTTACTTCTATCGGGAATCCCCATTCGAAATGTTGACGGTGTTCAAATATCGAAGGTTGAAATATTATTTGGATTCCCTCATCGCGGTTGTCTCATCAGGATGGCCAGGTGAATTCCCTTGTGATATTCTCGAGGTTTGAAAGGTGTGATCTTCTTTAGATGGATCTCTATTGGGTTCTTCTTCGAGCCTCCCCTCTCTCTGAAAACCCATGCCTGAGAGCGTACCGAGCTTCATGGATGTGGAACATTTTTCACATTGTCACCCAAAGCTTGCTCGCCACTTGTCATAACCATATTCATGCATTATGGTCTGACATGGGAGCATGTTCCTTGATCCTATCAGATTCCCTCTCATTTCAAGCTTATTGGGATTTCCCTCTATGATTTTCACCTTGACTAGATTCACATACCTTTTTTGTCCAACCAACATCAAACTCCTTTTTATCATCTGGATCTCTCTTTGTGACATTATGATGTCATGTGGTGTGTCATATTTTTACCGCCTGGTCGCTTTTCATTTGTTGTATCCAAATTTGAGCGGTTGTGATTTCCTTATGAAATACCTACACGACTTGAGTCCTGGTTACTCAGAATCTACATGGTATGTCTTGCTCCTATTTTTGGACCCTAGGTGTAGAACCCTTACTAGTGTGGAATTAGGCCTCATTTTCCTTTTTTTATTTATTATATAATTTTTATAATTTTTTTTATTTTATTTTATTGGTAATTTGTGTTTATTTATTTATTATTTTATTTTATTGATTTATTTATTTTCATTTTTAATTTTTCCATGGTTTTTATTTCCCATGGGAAAAATCAGTTTTCGTGGGACAATTTTTTTTTTAACATGGTGCAATTTTCCCTAATTCCCTAATATATAGTTTTGATATGTATATTCTTATAAATTTTTCCATGTCTCCCTGAAGTTAGATAGAATTTTACTTTTATATATATATATATATATATATATATATATATATATATATATATTCCCCTTCACCGCATCGGTCTTCGACTTAATGTTTGCAGGATTCATCCCCACCGGGATTTTCCTTCATCTCTTAGTAAATTCCCATCGAGAATTACTATTAAGAAAATCTCCCCTCATCCTCAGAATCCCCTCCTCTCCCTCGAATACCTTGGGAACCACATTATATATTTTAATAATTTTGGAAATGCTCGTTATGAAGAATTACACTTTGGGGTTTTTAATTTAGATTTTCAACCTTTCATAAGATTTACATTTGGGGTTTTCACATGCATAAGGAAACCAAACATCCTGAAACCTAAACATATCAAAATGTATACTTTCGATTATTTAGTTATTTTTGGAAATTATTTAATTGTTTTCACCTTTTTGGGAATTACCCTCTTTAGACATATCTCTTCAGAAGATTTACCATCGGGATTTCCCCATGGCACATTTCACCCCATCTTCTCGAATCCCAAACTCCTAATCACCATGAGCTATTATTTTATTATATATTTTAGACTTAGGCTATCAAAAATCACTCATCGAACTTCATTTTAGGTCTTCAAGATTTTTATTGTTAGCCTTTATTTTTCCCTATTTTCACTATGGTTATTGGCAAAAACTACTATGCGAGCCCTAGGCCCTCTACCTCCTCTATTTGTTTACACAAACCAAGTAAGGGGGACAAAAAATATAAACTATTCAAAATAAATCTACCTAATGCATGTGAGATAATATTTTAGTGATGGAAATCGTGCTCAGCGCTGAACTTGAACCAACCATATCTTGAGCTACATGAGTCGAAATATGTCCCAAGATAACTCTTTGGAAACTTATGGAGCATCATAATGCATTTACAAAGAAATACAAGATAGAATGGTGACATAAAATCCCAGAAAACGCAAAGAGAAGAGGGTCACAAATTTAATGGGAAACACACTATGCAATGCCCAGATGGACATATCTTTAGCTCTAGAAGATGAAATTAGACCTAGGATAGCTTTTTATAAATCTAACAAAGAGGATAATATGATGGCACAACTAGTCATAATGTGATGATGGTGATAGTTTCCACAAAATTCAAAGAACACAAGAGGGACAAATTTGATCAAAGAATGGACTCTGAAATGTTCACGAAACCATAACTAGAGTTCCAGAAGAGAAAATCAAGCCTGTAACAACACATTAGAAATATGAAACCGAGAGGAAAAATATGGAGTGATCTTATTCATTAGAATAACACCAAAAATGTCTAAAAAAATTCTAAGAACAAAAGAAGATATACAAACGAGTAGAGTTAATGAAATTTTAATAAATATCACTCATGAACCGTGTATGGAATAAGATTGACTGCTCAAGAGCCTCTTCAATATATATATATATATATATATATATATATATATATATATATATTTCAGAAAATATAATAGAAATTTGAAGTGTATAATAACAAAACAAAGGTGAAAATTTACAATTGAACAAAAATGAATAGTCAGGGGAATTGAGGAGTCTCTCTTGCTTTATAAAAGAGAACCCTATGAATGTAAGGGGGAATTTTACCCATCATTTTATGGTGATACTATTATCTAAACAATGAAGAGAAGAAGAAATTTTGAGATCATGAATGTTATTGAGTACATTTGGGACTACTCTACGAATGTGTTTGTTAGTTTAGTTTTTTTTTAGTGCTTGTCATATGAACTATTTCTATGTTTAGTATTTGTAATACTTATGCTATTATGATTTCTAGTGAATACAAGGATGATGTTGTACAATTTTTTTGCAACTATTTGTGATGTGTTCTAGAATTTCATTTTTTAAATATATCGTTGATGGACATGAATTGTTTCTGCTATCATTGATGTTATCGCAGACTGTATTCATTCAATTAGTTTTTCTCCTAGGAGATAGATTTGAAGTAGTTCTAGATTAGATTAGTTTTATTTTTTTTAAAGTATATTTAGAATTGATAGGAGTTCTTTTGGGGACAGTTCACTCTCTTTCCCTTTTTCTTATTTTAATTCACAATGGCAACTAGGCCAACATACTGGTTGGAAACACTACCCCAAATGAGAGTAGGTTTAATTGGGACCTGCCATCGGGCGTTCTCCCTTACCTACTTGAACCAAAATGGTGCCAGAAGGAGAGCCAGATGGAAATTTGAGCCCGTGGAGTTGTTCTTATTAAATAATTTTTACTTATTAATGGTTCCTTCCTATATCCCTTTATGGGGACTTTTTTTTTGTTATGTACCTCTTAAAACTCTTAGAAATATTTTTCATATCTTGTCCCAAATTGAATTTGATGGGGAGGGTGAAACATCTGTAATTGAACATGCTTTTCAATTTTGGAAAAAACAAATTCTCAAAATATTACTAATGAAAGTGTAATTTGTAGGTTGTTCACTCTTACTTTTGCATTTGAGGTGTTGAAACCTGGGTCTCCACCCCTGCCTCTCCTCCCTATTTTCCCTATGCCTTCATCAATTTTTCCTCTTTTGGTTGGTTAAGTAAGTTTACCATTACTGAGTGACTTGGTTCTTATTCATTTCTTGCTTGATTGAGTCTTTGCACATTTCAGTTTCTATTGTTTCTTGAAGGATAATTACATGTCGTGTTTGCTTTCGAATGCTTGTCATCATGTTTTCCATTGATTGAGCTCACAACAGGTCAACCAAGACTTTTTGTATGCACGGGAAATGCCCATGGACAAATGTATCAATCCAGAGCGATCAATTTCAGGATCAGATTGTGGGAATAGATAGGTTGACTTTCGACGGTGGAGATCCATCAGGCCAATCGGATCGATGGTTTTCATGCATTCGGAGTGTTGAAATCATGTTGGGTTTAACGTAAAGAGAGGACCCATTAAGTACACGAACACCTGAAGTCCTAAAGAGTTGAATATCTAAAGTCTCGAAGAGCCAAACTCCCGAAGAGCCAAAGAGCCAAAGTCCTGAATTCTCGAGAGCCTGCCACGTCAGATTCAGAGACGTACCACTTCAGGAGATTTCCAAGCACATCATTCATAAAATCCTGAAGTCCTGAAGTGAATCTGGACCATCCATCAACGAGGACACGTGGAGGTAGATCCTTCAATTCAGAGACTTATTAATCCAAGAGATTTGCGAAGCACTAGAGAAAGAATTACCCGAAGTTATGAACTGCCAAAGTCCTAAAGTAACGATAGACTTCCACGTCACTTCGAGCCTGTACTACTTTGGGAGAACTTCATGCCTCACAGTCCAAAACGATCAAAGCCTGAAGTGTCGGAGCACGTGACACTCATCAGTCATAGCATGTGGCACTCATTAGTTATGACATGTGGCACTCATCAGTCATGACACATGACACACTCGTCAATCATGATATGTGGCACTCATTCCAGGTCATTTGGTTGTGTCATTCTCCCATTTCCACGTAACATGTGTCACCCTTCTTTACATGACACATTAGCAGTTGTGACATCATATGACATCAGGCCACCATGTCACTTCACAACTCATACCACTACTAGAGATTTATGAGCACAACATTCATAAAATCCTGAAGATCCCAAAAATCCAAAGTCCCGAAGTGAATCTTGACCATCCATCAACGAGGACACACAACGATAAATCCCCCACTTTGGATATACAAAACGTCGGAGGATTACGCGAGTAAGGAGATGAAAAATCTCGATGTACGAACTCCCGAAGTGAATCTGGACCGTCTAGAGTTAGAGGCCACGTGGTGGCAGATCTCTCACTTCAAAAATATGACACTTCAGAGGATGGTAAGAACTTTGCATTAAAAATACTCGAAGCCCGAACTCCCGAAGTAATTGAAGACTGTTGATATCAAATCAACCAACACCATTGATCCTTGCGGCAGGTAAGGAAGGAATATCACCCGGATCATTGATTGTGACACAATCAATGACCACATTACATTGTAGGGACGTAAACTTCTCGAATGTTAATTTTCCAAAGAGGTCCCGCAATTGGACCCATGGTATTGTTGGAAGGGTACACGACAACGTGTGGGAGATTGTGGGAACAAAGGAAGTGTGGACCCAAATCACCCTTGACAACTTCTTCAATAACGTGCTTATATGACATCAGTTCACCACGTCACCTCCACTCACACTCTCGCTACCGCTCAACTTTCACCACTTGTTCCCCCCCGACTACTGTCCATATCACCTATCAACTCCACGCATTGTTTTTTTCCTATTGGATGCTCACCTCCACAACTTCATGTTCATGACCAGGTCATCATAGTGAAATCAAGGAGAATATTTAGTTATAATAGAGACAGAGTGTGCTTAGCTTCCGAAATCTCAGACACAAACAAAGAGTTAAGTCTCAGTCACAGGTCGACGCAGATTAGTTCCAGAACACTTCAACAAACTCTTCTCATGTAGCAAATTTTCTCCAGTGGACTCCAACAACTCACAAGCATGCCATTACTCAACACAAAGCTCTGTTTTTCACTCCAAGGCCTATATTATGCCAATTCATTTCCTCCGTCACATGCATCAGTTTTGTCTCAGAGACAATAGTGGTTTTTAATTGATTAATTCCAACACTTTATTAGATTAGATACAAGAGTGGTATTTTGTGTGTGATGAGAACCAATCTTGTTGATTAAGTCTAGTGTCATAGTCAAGTTAATAATTTGTTTTATGAACAGTTACCTAAAATTAGGTCTCGGTCCCCCAAGGACGACAACCTCTGCAACTTTTTTAAATAGGGTGTCTTTGAATGTTTTGAGGGTCGGATTTTTGGGGAAAAAATAACATTACATCAGACTGGTTGGACCCGTTCTATGCTTGGATTAAATCTCTCTGCTTGGTCAACATACTCTTTATGAAAGTGTTTCGTTTAAATCTTCATGTGTTTTTATCTTATCTGGAATGTAATTTTCTATTTGTGCAAAGTACATGTCATTTCCTTTCAGCTATTGTGTAACCTGTCTTTATTGATATGCAACCTGTGAAAACAGCTAATGCTTGGTGAAGCTTTTTTTTATCGCAACCTGAAGGAGTAATTGTGTATTGATACATGTTTAATGTCTTGAAATGATATTTTAAGTATTGAACTTCTTGCCGCAGATTATTCATTGAGTAGTTTGTTGTTTCCCTTTGTTTTCTATTATTTCATTGGTCTGTCATTAGTGTGCCACCAGCCAAAGAGGACCCTCATCCATATAATTCTTCCAACCCAACCTTTGTTTTCTCTTGATAGAATAACCCTCTGACCAACCAACAAACAATTAAAATAAACAATCATTCTAAATTGATAGGTGGCCTAGCTTTGACCTTTAGCAGTCAGGTGCAAACCGTAGGACCAACACCAGGTCAATAACTGGTGTGAGACTTTGTCGGTTGCCTCTATTCACACATGAGCAATTAATGCGTGAATTTTGTAATTCCTTTGAGAATTATAATTATGACGACTTGAAAATTCACCCAATAACCTGTTTTTGTTATAAAATATAGTTACAAGCATTAGCGATTGTTCAAATTATTAACAAATTACTTAATATTGTGGTTTAATAAGGCTATATTCATTGTTAGAAACTTAGATATTATTCCACTCATTAAGGGTTGTATTTTAAGATTTTATTGGTAATTCTTTTAGGGTTGATTTCTTTCTAATGTTACAAATACACTTTGCTTGTTTAAACTATTAGTTATTGCAAGATTAATTAGAGCATCCCTTTTTCATTGATATATAGTGTTTTGGGGTTTATATTTCACTTCTTAGACTTGGTTTTTAATATTGTATGCATTGGAACACTTCTCTCACACGCTTACAACCAATTGTCTCACCTAAAATCTTCCCAATCTACCCCATTTCCTTAGACCTAGCCTATTTATTCAAGTGACCAAGATAGGGGACAATAGACTTGCTTCTAGTTTTCTATATGATCCTTTGAGGTCACAAGGGAAGCCTCCCTTGTGTTATACCTCCATCCATCACTAAAAAGAGTGAAGTATTTTTCTAGGTGGCACTGACAACTATTTCCAATTGTTTCACAAGTTTGATGTCTTGTAAAGGGATTTGCACAAGTGATAAATCCTATAATAACATGCTTTAAGTAAGTCATAAAGGTGTATCCTTTACCAACATAACTTTAAAACAATCCCATGTTTTATAATCTAGGGCATTATTTATAGTTTATGATAACAAATACCCTAAGGAATAGATATAAGCCTTGATTAAAATGCATGAATATTTTTGTGATTGAATCGGTAGACAATGTTTTGTGATTACTTGACGTCTCATTGTGAACACATATGTCAGATAATGCAGTCACAAAGACCTTTGGATATCTCATACAAAATGATCATAGTAATAAATAGTACCAAACGATCGATGTGAACATCGCACATACATCAGAAAATGTTTTTGTGATTTATTGACGTGTTAATTTGGGAACACATATGTCAGACAACACAAACTTAATGATCCATGCTCCCATCATGTTGTCATCAATGAGTGAATTGTATTTTTTTGTATTTTAGAATTTCTTTAAATTATATAAAAAAATATTAATAATTTTCCTTTTATTAAAATGCAACATACTTAATTAACATGGATGTTGCATTTTAGACAATGTTTTGTGATTACTTGACGTCTCATTGTGAACACATATGTCAGATAATGTAGTCACAAAGACCTTTGGATATCTCATACAAAATGATCATAGTAATAAATAGTACCAAACGATCGATGTGAACATCGCACATACATCAGAAAATGTTTTTGTGATTTATTGACGTGTTAATTTGGGCACACATATGTCAGACAACACAAACTTAATGATCCATGCTCCCATCATGTTGTCATCAATGAGTGAATTGTATTTTTTTGTATTTTAGAATTTCTTTAAATTATATAAAAAAATATTAATAATTTTCCTTTTATTAAAATGCAACATACTTAATTAACATGGATGTTGCATTTGCAAAAAAACCAAACCTAACATCACCACATGAAGAAAAACCAAACCGCAACCTAGAATTGGGAAACAAAAATGTTGAAATTGATGTAGGGTTGAATTCACTAAGAACCCTTATATAGGACTTGAGAAATACCAAATATCCCTTGTGGCTTTCACTAGTCAGATACTTAGCTACCATTGTTACTTCTATTGAAAATGCCTAAGGCTGGTTAAAAGACATTTTTTATTAGAGGTTTTTTTTTTTTTACTATTATAGGATGGATCTAGATAGAGACCTTAACCTTTCAAAAAAAGAGTTGATGACATTATTTAATGACCCAAGAATCACAAAACAACCTCCAGTGACAAATAAATGCATTTGTATGGATTGGTGCACCTACCAACCGTTTTTAGACGAATAGATGGATAAGTGATTCATGGTATTTGACAAACCTCTCAACTACTTTGACATTGGTGAATTCTAAGGGGTGGGTTGTGGTTCCACATGTTGAAATATTGTAACTGCAAAGAATATTCTACTTATTATTGAGTTATTATCTTATAGATCAATCCTTTTTTATGGATTGATCATGTCGGGATTTGTATAAGACCAAATCCCCTTTATTGGATTGGTCAAACCCTAATTATACATCGCTAATTAGGAAGTCGACCCCCATGCCTAATTAAAGTGGGTTTAGCCACTAAATGAAGAAGTCAAACCTATTTGATGAAGAGAAACCACCCTAGTGCCTGCCAGATAGTATAAATAAGAGTGGAAGGAAACTCATTAGCTCACTCACTCAAGCCACTCATCTAGTGCCCAAGTTTGAAGGAAGTTGTAGTTGTCATTTGCCGGAACAAGGAAGAGAGAGGTGAATTACTTAGTATTGGATATTCACTTGTGTTTGGTTTATTATCTTGGCATTGTATTGGAAATCTATATTAAGGAAGTTTTTGTTGGGTTTTCTCCCCCATGATGGCTTCCCAGGATAAATTTTGTGTACCTTATGATTGTGTATATTTCAATCATCCTGATTATTCTTTTATTGTCTAGTAAATTGAAAAGAACTTAATAACATCTCTAAATTTAACATTGTATCAGAGCTTGACTGAATAGAGCACCTTTCACTGGGTTACCAAAAATGTCATTGTTGTCATACAAGAAACTTAGGGATTTTGTTGGAAGAGAATGTTAGCCTAAAAACTATCTAGGGAAGTGCACCCTAGCCTAGAGAATTCATTGGTAGATTGAGAACACCTTTCCAATGGCCAGAGCCTCTAGAAAGTGAAACCCTAGTTTTCACTGGTACCAAAAAACTAAAGAACTAGGAAACGAGAACCAGTACCAGAAGTACCATTCGATATTTGCACATGCCCTGTTTCAAGGGGTAAAATTTGGATTTTCAAAAAATAAACTACACCAGGCTACTTGCCTCAACCAAGCGCACCTCCTGGTAAGTTCATATTTTATTTTTGAGCACTTTTAATTTTTGGTCATTTTTGCAGCTATGGTTTAAGATGTCTAGAAGCACCAAGTTTGTTGAAAAGTAAGAAGGTGAAGATAAATTATGTAGACATATTAAACCAAGCTTGGTGATTGTTGAAAAGTAAGAAGGTGTAGATAAATTATGTGGAAGCTAGAGAGAATGCCTCTTTGACATGTCATGTAAGATTCGTCAAGGAAAATATAACAAAACCTGCAGATGCTACAACTAAAGAAAAGTACCAAAAATATATGGTTAGGTCCAAAAGAATCATTGCAGACTCTATTAAATACCACTTGATACCTCAAGTTTCCTCTAAAAATACTCCAAAAGAAATGTTTGATGCCCTAACAAGAATGTATTAATGAAGGAACATTATCTGGAATATGAACTTGAGAACCCAACTTAAGAATACGAAGATGCAGAAAGGAGAAACCATTCATGACTATTTCCCTAGGGTTTCTCAATTCAAGGAACAAATAGACGCAATTGGAGACAACCTAGATGAATATGAATTCATAATGATAGCTCTTAATGGTCTCACAAGACCTTGTGATGCATTCATCCAAACTATTTGTGCCAGAAAGGAGAAACTATAATTTGACAACGTTTGGGAAGAATGTGTTCAAGAAGAAGAAAGAGTAGCTAATTCAGAATCAGTACTACTAAGGGATTAAAATCAAGCCCTAGATGGGCATGCTAAAATAGGAAAGATAAGGTATCACTTCAACAAGGAGACCCACCTACATAAGGAATCTCACCCGCCAAGGAGATTCCAGAAGTTTAAGAAAGGTCAAAGAAGAGAAAAATATTTGTCCTCCTATCAATGTTACCATTGTGACACCATGCCCAGGCAGTTGAAAATGATGAACCACCCACAAAGATTATTAAAGAAAATATTTAAGACTATTTTGTATTCTCTACCCTCTCAGGATCAATGTCACCTGGAGAGGATACTTGGCTCATAGATAGTGGTGCTTATAGGCACATGACATGTCAAAGAGACACTCTCTCTAGCCTTACAGAAAATAATTTTCCCCAAAAAGTTACACTTGGAGATGATCACCAGTACCCTATCAAAGAAGTGGGAGAGTACACCTACAAACTTGATTCAGGGACCCCAATGAAGATAAAGGATGTACTATATGTACCAGGGTTGACAAATAATTTTCTTTCTATCCTATCCTTAGATAAGAAAGGTTCTAGGGTTGCATTCATAGATTGTCAAGTACTTATGTGGCCTAAAGGAAAAAACATATAAGATGCATTTTTTATTGGAACATAATAAAGTGGCTTGTATAAGTTAAAATGTCACCTAGATGTAGCCTTGACTCACTCCACTGAGCGTCCATGTGAAATTTTTCATAGAAGACTAGCTCACATAAATTACAAATCCTTACCATATTTGAGAAAAGAAGTTACAGGTCTACCATATTTCAAGTTTGATCATTAAGGTGTGTGCAAGGGATGTGAACAAGGAAAGAACATAAAGAATCCTTTCCCAAAGAGAGACAGTAAAGCAAAATGAGTCTTGGAGCTCATACACTAATATGTATGTGTCTTATTTCCATCAACCTCTCTTAGTGAGTATGCATACTATGTTTCATTTATTGATGACTATTCTCGCAGGACTTGGATTTACTTCTTGAAATAAAAAGGTGAAGTGTTTGGAAACTTCAAGTATTTGAAAGACTTGATAGAGAATCTCTCTAAAATAAAAATCAAGATACTTAGGTCAGATAATGGAGGAGAATACACCTCAAAAGAGTTTGTAATATTTTGCACAGATGTCGGGATTAAGAGGGAGCTATTCACTCCCTACAATTTTCAGCAAAATGGTTTAGCAGAAAGAAAGAATAGAAAATAATGGAAGTTGTGAAGACTATGATCCACGATCAAGATATTCCAATGCACTTATGAGAAGAAGAAGAAAGAACACCAATTTATTTACAAAAAGGATTATCCCATAGTGCAATTGGGTTCAAAACCCCCAAAGAAATGTTCTTCGGAAAGAAGCCAAAAGTAATCCATCTCAAGATATTTGGTTTTTTAGTGTTTGTACACATTCTGAAAGAAAAGAGAACCAAGATGGATCCTTTAGGAAAGAAGGGAATATTGTTTGGATACCGTGAGGTCTCAAAGGCCTTCATAATATACATACCATGTTACCATCACATTGAGATCAACATAGATGTCACCTTTTATGAAGATGTAACACTCAATAAATCAAGAAGATGCCAACTTGAAGAAGTATATGAAGAAGATCCTGTAGCTCTCAGAGTTGTAGAACTAGCAAGGGAAGTTACAAATACCTCTTATGATGAGATTAAATAAGATCGTGATATGATATAATATCAAGAACCTCCCTAGATGATGATCTCTCACAAGAGAAAGCTAGCTTGGGCAAGGGAAATTATTAAATATGGAGAGAAGTATGGCTCCCCAGAAGGAACCATGATACAAGTCAAGAAACCTAATCCATTATCTAGTTATATGGCTTTGATGTGTGATTTCATAGAAAATGAGCCTACTTGATTTGAAGAATCCATTCATAATAAAGAATGGGAATATGATATGATAGAAGAATACCAATCAATTATAAATAATGATGTATGGGAAATAGTTCTTAGACCAAAGAGCAAAGATGTGGTATCTTCCAAATGGTTATACAAGAGAAAACATGTTGTTGATGGAAGTATTTAAAAACATAAAGAAAGGTTTGTAGATCATGGATTTTATCAAAAGGAAATCATTTATTATGAAGAGACATTTGCTCCTGTAGCCAAATACACTTCTATCAAAACCATCATAGCTCTTGCAAAAAATATGAAGTGGAAGTTACACCAGATGGATGTGAAAACATCATTCTTAAATGGTTTCATTGAAGAAGAAGTGTATATAGAACAACCTCAAGGGTTTGAAGTTGAAGACATAAATAATCATGTATGCAAGTTGAAGAAGGAATGGTATCGATTGAAGCAAGCTCCCAAAGCTTAGTATGGAAGAATTGATAGTTTCCTAACGAGCTTGGGATTTACCAAGAATAAAGTTGATTTTAACCTTTACTTCAACGTTATGAATGATGATCTAGTTATATTGTTCTTGTATGTGGATGAATTATTCTTAAATGGAGAAGAAAATCTCATCATTGATTGTAAGAGGAAGTTCGTTGCAGAATTTGAGATGAAAGACCTAGGCCTAATGCACTATTTCTTAGTTCTTGAGGATTGGTAGAGCCCATAGAAGATCTTCATTGACCAAGGGAGGTATGCAGTTGAAATAATGAAGAGGTTTAATATGTTGGAGTGTAAATCCATGAACACACCCATGGAAACAAAGTTTAATCTCTTGGTTGATACTTCGTCAGAATTGGTTGATGCTACATTGTACAGACAGATCATTGGTTCATTGATGTATATGATGAATACCAGGCCAGATATATGTTTTGATGTGAACACCTTGAGTCAGTATTTGGGAGATCCCAGATGTGTTCACCTTGTTTCTGCAAAACATGTGATGACATACCTTAAAGGTATGTTGGACTTTCATCTCTATTATAATGGAGATCGTGACTTCCGACTAATTGGTTATACTGATTCAGATTGGGATGGAAGTGTTTCTAATAGAAAGAGAACTTCATTATGTTGTTTCAGTATTGGGTTAGCCATGACTTCATGGAAGAGTAGGAAGCAATTCAATATTTCTCTCAGCACAATAGAAGCGGAATACATTATTGCATGTTCCACCAATTGTGAAACCATATGGCTTTGGAAGTTGTTGACATCTCTATTTGATCTAGATATGGAAGAAACTGTGATTCTATGTGATAAACAAAGTTTCATAAATATTATAGAGGCATGTGTTCCATGACAAGTCAAAGAACATAGAAATATGGTATCACTACAGTCATGATATGGTGTACAGGGGAGTTGTAAAGCTCCAATATGTTAGCACAAATGAGCAGGTTTCATTTGTGTTGACCAAGCCTCTGTCTCATGTAACGTTTGAGCACTTTTTATACAATCTTGGTATAGTTTGAAAGGACCTCCCTCGAAAGGGGGAGTAATGTTGATGATACTATGGTATCCTAACCAACAATGGGTAGCTCGGTTAGGATTTTATATCCTATGGGACTAATCATCCCTGGACATATCCCAAAGGTTCGGTAAGGATGGTCTGTCAGAGTATATGTGAATGCATATTCTAGGTATGGTTAGTAGTGGTAGCTCCATTTTGATTTTAATAATCCTATGGAATCTTATGATTCTTGGGCATATCTCGAAGGTTCGGTAAGGATGGTCTATCAAAGTACCATGTGGTAGCTCCATTAGGATTTTATATCCTAGGGAATCTTGTGATTCCTAGGAAGATGCCTAGGGACTATCATAGTACCACAAAATTTTGTTGTAACACCTGCATAATTTTGTTTCCCCATGATAATGTTGATGTTGTTGCTCCAACCTCGTGTTGTGATGGTGTTTCTCCATCCTCGTGTTGTGATGATGTTGCTTCAGCCTCGTGCTGTGATGTTGTTTATCTACACCCGTGTTGTGATGATGTTTCTCCAGACTCGTGTTGTTGATGATGATGTTGTTGATGTTGTTTTTATAGATTTTATGCTAACTAGTGTTGATGTTTCAGGTTCCAGCTTCATGCTTTGAATGATCATGATGATGTTGTTCCATCTCCGTACTGTGAACAATGATGATGATTCCATTCCATCTCCATGTTCTGAATGATGATAATGATGATACACCAGCTCCATGTATAGATGATGATATTATTCATGATGAGAAAAAATTCAGATGATTTATAGATATGCTAGTCAGTGTTCCAGATGTTGTTAATGTAGCTTCCCTCTCTCTCTCTCTCCTGATGATGTTGTAGAATACCCTTCTTGTTAAGAGGGAGTGTTGAAATATTGTAACTGCAAATAATATTCTACTTATTATTGAGTTATTGTCTTTTATATCAATCCCCTTTGGTGTATTGATCATTTTTTACATTTTATAAGACCAAATCCCCTTTTGTGGATTGGTGAAACCCTAATTATATGTTTCTAATTAAGAAGTCGGCCCCAGGCCTAATTAAATTGGTTTTAGCCACTAAGTGAAGAAGTTATCCCTACTTGAGGAAGATACACCACCCTAGCACCTACCAACAAGTATAAATAAGAGTGGAAGACACCCCATTAGCTCACTCACTCAAGTCACTCATCTAGTGCACAAGTTTGAAGGAAGTTGCAGTTGTCATTTGTCGGAAGAAGGAAGAGAGATGTGAATTGATCAGTATTGGATATTCTCTTGTGTTTGGTTTATTATCTTGGTATTGTATTGACAATCTGTATTAAGGAATTTTTTGTTGGGTTTTCTCCCCCATGAGGGTTTCCTAGGATAAATGATGTGTACCTTGTGATTGGTATCTTTCAGTGATCTTTCTTATGCTATTATTGTCTAGTAAATTAAAAAGAACGTAATAGCGGATCTAAATTTAACACCACATAGGATCATCAAAATTATAGGAATGAACCATTTCTAGGTCCTCTTCCTCCTAGGTGGAGGCCTAACATCCCTACCCAACATCCTCCCATAGTATAAAACATTAGCTATACCTATTCATCCATATCCATATTGGCCCATAGTTGAGTGAAATAAACAAATTCCTAGCATTATCCAACAAGGGGGACCTTAAGGTGATGTTTGGGGTCCAGGGAGTGGTTGGGACTTTAGTACATGTAGAAAAGTATGGACAAGAGATGCGACGTGGATAGATGGGAAATTCACATCTTTGTTCATGTGGCACTCACAGATGCTTGAGTTGTGGGCAAACTTTGTCAGAAAACTTGTTATGGGTTGATGGAAGCCACTATGCATGCAAGTTTAATAGAGGAGGTTAGTATCTAAACCAATTCACTGGTTCTTTTGTTGAAAATCCATCGTGTACAATTCATGCACCAAGTGTAGTATTTACTTCTATGTGTCCATCAGTTGTGACTCCGGGCTAAGCCAAGAGGCGCCTTTCTCATTTAAGGACTTCAGAAACCGGGAGTTTGAAATGCAAGGGAGTCGAGTCCTTCGACACCCCGAAACCCGAAATCCTATTCACACCAAGCTGCTTCGGGATTTCACCTACCGGGACTTCGTGTATCGTGATTTCGGGATGTATGAAGACGAGGTTTCATACCCTTCGGTTTCCTGGGTGCTACAACGTCGAAACCCATATATGTACTAGGCTCATTTCGGGGTTTTACAAGTCAGGATTTCGTGATACGTGAAGACAGGAGGTCTCACGCTTGAGTCTCCAGGAGCTGAAACTCCGAAACACCGATATATAATGCTAAGTTCATTTTGGGGTTTCACAAGTCAAGAGTTCACGATATGCGAAGACAAGAGGTTTTTCCTTGGGTATCCCAGGTGCCAAAATACCAAAACACCAAACTCTAGCCACGTTATACCATTTTGGGGTTTCTCACATCGGGATTTCGCGTCTGGCGAATACAAGGAAATTGACCCTTAGGATTCCTGGGTGCCGAAACGCCGAAACATCAAAATCTATTCACACTCTATCATCTCGGAGTTTCGCAAGTTGAGATTTTGCGATATGCAAAGACGAGGGGCCTCACATCTAGGATACCCGAGAGCCGAAACTCTGAACCATATATCCACTAATCATTAAACTCATTCCGGGGTTTCACAGGTCGGGATTTCATGATGTGCGATGACAAGAGGTCTCCCATTGGGGTTTCCTAGGAGCCAAAACTCTGAAGTTCATATATATATGCTAAGCTCATTTCGAGGTTCTGAAGGTCGGGATTTCGCGATGTGCGACGATGAGGGGTCTCGCACCTAGGATATACAGGAGCCGAAACTCCAAAGCTCATATATATATGCTAAGCTCGTTTCGGGGTTTAACAAGTCGGTATTTCGCGATGTGCGATGACAAGAGGTCTCGCATCTGAGTTTCTCAGGAGCCAAAACTTCGAAGTTCATTTATATATATATATATATATATATATATAAATATACGCTAAGCTCATTTCGGGGTTTCGCAAGTCAGGATTTCGCGATGTGTGATGACAAGAGGTCTCGCATCTGAGTTTTGCGGGAGCCAAAACTCTGAAACATCGATATATATATATATATATATATATATATATATATATATATATGAGGCTAAGTTCATTTCAGGGTCTCACAAGTCGGGATTTCACGATGTGCGATGACAAGAGGTCTCGCATCTGAGTTTCCCGGGAGCCAAAACTCCGAAACGTCAATATATATACCGAATATGGTCATACAAGTATAAGCATGCATCCACCATTTCCGATCAAAACACCAAGAAAATTTTTATATACAACAACCATTTATGAGTGTACAACCATGAGCATGCATTCCAGGAGTATTCAATTTAAGATACAGGACATAAATACTTATCATAAAACACCAAGTGTAACACAACTGCTGAGAGGGGTTCTCATTTCCACCCAATCGTAGGCTCAGCGACTCCCAACGGATTTACCACTAGCCACCCCCGAGCTAGACCACGAGGCTTTGAGACTCAATCTCCTACTTACCGTTCGTTGGAAGTCAATGACGAAGGTTACTCTCCTTCTCCTCTGCTCAAGAATCGCTTCATTTTTTGGAGTTCCTCTGGTTCTCCTCCCGCGATCTCTGTTGTGCGCTCGCTCTCCCCACACTTCCTTTCTTTCTTTTGTCCTGCAAGGTCGTGTGTGGCATGAATTCCCTCGTAGTGGTCAAGTATGAGGGCTTCTACAGATGGGTGGTTCACCCCCATCCGCTCATTAACTCATGAAGAGCCTCCCCACCTACCGTCCTGGTGAGTAATTCATTCCAGGGCCATAGAGCAACTTTGGTCTTTGAGCCAGTAAAGACCAATACTGTATTGGTTCGGTGGAAGTTAACGCCACCATTCCAGGTGCCTTCCAACTCCCTTCATCAGCCATCGTGGTCACTTTTTCATCACATCCCCCTCCCAATAGTCATGCAACATATATTCACACATCATTTACATTCATCCCCCCTTTATACAGGGTCCGTCAAATCACACATTCACATCTTGGAGTTTGCCATAGTTCTTGGCCAATATAGTTATTTTTACAGACTGGGGGACACAAGGTGTTACAATTCCCTCCCCCTTAAAGGAACATCATCCTCAATGTTCTATCTATCAATAGAATGTGTAAGTATAGAAGTAAACAAAATCGGATATGCATGTTTCATGGCATCTTCCATTTCTCATGTAGCCTCATTTGGGCCAAAATGTTTCCACTGCACCTTGACCTATGCAATGGTTCAGTTCCTGACCAGGGTTTTCTTTTTGTCTAGTATGCATTCATGATCTGGTAGGAATTCCCCCTTTGGTTCCACCTGAATCATAGACCAGTCAATTATATGATTAGAATCATGTACATATTTCTTCAATAATGAAACATGGAAAACATTATGTGCTTTTACTGTGGGAGGAAGTGCTAGCCTATAGGCTACAAGTCCCACTCTATCTAGAACTTCAAAGGGTCCACAATATTGGGGTGCCAACTTGGCACATGCTCCCATCTTCAGGGAACTCTTCCTAGGCCTAACTCTGAGGTATACATGGTCTCCCGCCTTGAACTCTCTTGGAGTTCTCTTTTGGTAGGCGTAACTTTTCTGTTGGTTCTGAGCAACCTTTAGATTTTGTTTTATATGAATCACTTGTTGTTCCATTTCTTTCAACATGTCGGGTCCAATAGTAACTCAGTTTATGGGATTACTCCAACTGACTGGAGTATTTCACGACCTACCGTAGAGGACTTCGAAAGAGCTCGTCTTCAGGGATTCTTGGTAGTCGTTGTTGTAGGCGAATTCCACTAGTGGCAAGAAATCTTCCCACTTTTTGGGTTGATGAATTACGTGCATCTTGATCATGTCTTCTAATATTTGGTTCACCCTTTCCGTCTATCCATCGGTTTGAAGGTGATAGGATGTGCTAAATAATAACTTGTTCTCCAAACCATCCATCAGTGATTTCCAAAAGTTGGAAGTAAATTTCGTGTCTCTGTCAGACATGATCTCTTTCGGCATACCATGCAGTCTGAATATCTCCTTCATGAATACTTTGGCGATGTCTATTGCCTTACAAGTCGACTTGACAGGGATAAAATGAGAGGACTTGCTCAATTTATCCACCACTACCATGATGGCGTCACTCTGTTTGGTCGAGGTTGGTAATCCAGTGATGAAATCCATGGAGATGGTTTCCCATTTCCATTCCGGGATTGGTAGAGGTTGTAATAATTCTGTTGGGTGTCGATGTTCTTCTTTAAACTATTGGCATTCTATGCATTTGGCTAAGTACTCAGCTATGTATTTCTTCAATCCAGGCCAATAGAATTGTTTCATGGTGGTCGTGATCATCTTCTTGTATCCTGGATGACCAGTGTAGGGTCTTTAGTGCAGTTCATCCATTATGAACCTCTTCAAGTCATCACAATCTGGGATATACAATCTGTTTCTGTAAGTGAGCAGACCTCCTTCCATCATCTTGTAGCCTCCATACTTTATCCCTATGGGTTCTTACTGCAGGTACAAGGTCACGGTATGGAAGAATGTGTATGTTTCTTGTGCATTTATGACTCTTTCTTGACATCCGTCTCGCAGGTGCTTACCGCTGCCCGGTGAATTGTTTTCATGCTTCTTCTAAGGGCATAAACCACCCTATTTTCCTTTCCCTTAATATGTTTGATTTCAAAATCAAACTCACTGAGGAGGGCCATCCACCTAGCTTGTCTGGCATTGAGCTTTGGTTGGTCAAACAGATATTGCAATCCACAGTGGTCTATCATAAGTACAAATTTTCTTCCTAGGAGGTAATGCCTCCACATTTTCAAGGCGTGCACTATGGCGACCAGCTCTAGATCATGGGTCACATAGTTGACTTCGAGCTCATTCAATTTTTTGGATTCATAGAAGACCACACTTCCTCCTTGCATAAGGACTCCTCCGAGCCCTTCCTTACAGGCATCTATGCACACGAGGAAGTTATCTTCGGAATCGACGATCTTTAGCACGGGTGAGTGGGTCAGTAGATGTTTCAAGGTTTGAAATCTTTCTTCACATTTTTGTGTCCACGTGAATTTTGTCCCCTTCTTCTGGAGGGCAGTGATTGGACACCCAATCTTGGAAAATCATTTTATAAATCTCCTATAGTATCCTTCTAAGCCCATAAAGGATCTGATATCTGAAATGTCCTTTGGGGTAGGCCATTCCATGATAGACCTGATCTTAACAGGGTCTACTGCTACCCCTTCTTCGGATAGGACATGGCCCAAGTAATGTATTTTCTTCTGGAAGAAGTCACGCTTGCTGAATTTGGCATAGAGTTTATGTTCTCAGCACTTGAAACGCAAGCCTAAGGTGTTCCTCATGTTCCTCTCTATTCTTGGAGTAAATTAATATGTCGTCAATAAAAACCAACACAAATTTGTCTAGAAATTTGTTGAGCACATTGTTCATCAAACACATAAAAGTGGCAGGGGCATTGGTCAATCCGAATGGTACTACCACAAACTCATAGTGACCATATCTCCCCCTGAAGGAAGTTTTCGGGATGTCTTCACCCTTGATTCAGACTTGATGGTATCCATATATCAAGTCAATCTTCGAGAAGATAGAGGCACCTCCCAATTGATCGAACAAGTCATCGATCTTGGGTAAGGGGTACTTGTTCTTTATGGTTACCTTATTGAGTTGTCTATAATCTATACATAGTCAGAGGGTACCATCTTTCTTTTTCACAAATAGGAACGATGCTCCCCATGGAGACACGCTGGGCCGGATATAGCCTTTGTCCATCATTTCTTTCAGTTGTAATTTAAGCTCAACTAGCTCAGGCATGCTCATCTGGTAGGGTGTCCTAGACACTGGCACCACTCCTGGTGTAAGTTCTATTGAGAAGTCGATGTCCATTCTCAGAGGTAGACCTGGTACCTCTTCCGAAAATACATCTCTGTATTCTCTTAGTGTGGGGTGGTCTTCGAGGCTTGGTTTGTCACCCTCAATTGTTTTCAACACCTGTATTGCATATAGTGGACATCCTTTTCTGCAATACTTTCTCATTTGAAGAGCTGATATTTGTCTCACCGAGATAGGTTTTTGGATCCCTTGAAGGGTTATTCTCCTTCCTTCTTCACTTACACATTCTAGGGTTTTATGGAAACAATCTAGTTTGGATTTATGGGTGGCTAGCCAGTCCATACCAATCAATAGATCATACGATCCCAGGGGTAATATGTTAAGGGTTGCTTGGGTGGGGAATTCTTCCATAATGAGTTGGCAAGCTGGTATGACCTTCGCTACCCTTCTTTTGGTGCCAGTGGCTAACTGTACCAACCATGGCTTGGAGTTTTTATGTGGCTGTAGTTTACATTTATCCACAGCCTTAGGGGCTATATAACTGAAATTTGAACCAGGGTCAATCAGAATAGACACTAGGTGGTTGGTGATCATACCTTTGATTTCCACCACTGAAGCTTGGTGGTCAGCTTGGTTACTATCCAAGGCTACATAAATTTGCGGCACACTCCTAGCCATGTCATTGAGGGTGGTAGATTGTTGAACGTTGTAAATTCTTCGGTTGTTCTAATGTCGATGAGAACAATCCCTTAGTAGATGTTCTTCTCCACAACCCCAACATTTCAAAGGTTCTCTCTTTGGGTTATCAATCTTTACTGGGGCAGATCCAGAAATTTTATTTCCGCTCAAGGAGGGAAAGTTCTTCTGGTGTACACTTCGGGTTGGGAAGCTCATCCTTGAGTTCTTTTTATAGTCCTTAAATCTTGGTGATTTAAACCCCTTTTTCTATAATCCCGAACTATTCGTCTGCTTCCAGCCTTCGCGAGGTCCTGTCCGATGCCCAAGCTATTCATAACAATATCTTGCCTTTCAGATAGTATCTTCTAGGGTCTTTGGTTCATCAAATTCAATCATGTTTTGATAGTCCTTAGGTAGTCCACAGATGAATCATTGCACTTTTTCCTTTTCCTCTTTTATGTAGGGTACATACCTCAGCAACTCAAGGAATCTGCTGAAATGTTCCTCTATGGTGAGTTTCCCCAGCTTGAGTTCATAGAATTCTTTAGTCTTTTCATCGAAGTATTTTTCCGACAGATATTTCTTCCTGAAGTATTTCTCAAACAGTTCCCAAGACAGGTCTTCTTCGTGAATCCCTTTTACATTCTTAAGGTCTTCCCACCAAATGGAAGCCTTTCCATTCAAGGTGAAGGTGGCTACTCGGGCCTTCAAGTTTTCTAAGAAGTCATGGACTCTGAAATACTTCTTTAGTCCAAGCATCCAGGCCTCCACTTCCTCTCCCTTCTTTATTTCACCGTCAAAGGAGGGTGGTTTTGCCTTCTTCATGAACTCTTTTAGATTATGACTCTTGGAAAGTTTTCTCTTCTTTCATTTTCTTCAAGAAGGAAAACTAGTTCTGCTGCTAGAAGATCCTTCCGTGTCACCATCTTCCTTTCTAGAAGAGTCGTCTAACGCTTGTCCCTTATCTCTGGGGTGGACCTTTCTCGAGGTGCTCCTTTCAGTGTGGCCACTGACATGACCACATTTCTATATCTCAGGTTCATGTTGCAATTGTTTTTGTATGTCGGATAAGATCTGTAGTAAAACTGCATTCATTTCCATTTGCTTCTCTTGCTCTTTTATCATCCTCTCGTTGTTAGCCTTGCAGCTCTGTAATTCGACCATGAGGATCCTCACAGTCTCAGCTAGATCTAGAGGGGTCCCTACCGCCCTCCTTTCATCATACTCTTTGTCTCTATTGTGGGATCCCTCCCCCACTACATGATGAGTCACCATTCTATACGTCTGTAATTTCCCGTGGTTGATCTTCCGCTTGTGTGCAAAAGAAAAACGTTGGTTGTTAGTCAATATTTATATTCATTTATAACCAGTACATAATTCATATTTTTCACATGCACACACAAAATAGGAGTTTTCATTCTTAACTTCGACTTTTAATTGAGGGGGTCAAGATAAAGAGTTACTCCTTTTAATAGTACTCCAAATGGAGTCTCTGCGCAACCCATCCATGAGCCCAAGCAGGCCAAGTGTTGTAATCGTGATCTGATACCAATTTGTAACACACCCACTATGAGAGATAATATTTTTCGCCCTTTTATTTCTTCTTCATTATCAAGGGACAAAGTTCCCGAATTTCTACAAGGTTCTAGCGTAGGCTAGGTCTTCCAATAGGGACCTTCACCAAACCAATTCACTGGTTCTTTTGTTGAAAATCTGTCGTGTACAATTCACGCACCAAGTGTAAGATTTACTTCCATGTGTCCATCGGTTGTGACTCCGGGCTAAGCCAAGACGCGCCTTTCTCATTTCGGGACTTCAAAAACCAGGAGTTCGAAATGCAAGGGAGTCGAGTCCTTCGACACCCCAAAACCCAAAATCCTATTCACACTAAGAAACTCTAGGATTTCACCTATCGGGACTTCACGTACCGGGATTTCACGATGTATGAAGACGAGGGTTCATACCCTTCGGTTTCCTGGGTGTCGCAACACCGAAACCCATATATCTACTAGGCTCATATCGGGGTTTTGCAAGTCGAGATTTCACGATACATGAAGATAGGAGGTCTCGCGCTTGAGTCTCCAGGAGCCGAAACTCGGAAACGTTGATATATATATATATAATGTTAAGTTCATTTCGGATTTTCTCAAGTCAGGAGCTCACGATATGCAAAGACAAGAGGTTTTTCCTTGGGTATCTCGGGTGCCGAAACACTGAAACGCCAAACTCTAGCCACGCTATACCATTTCGGGGTTTCTCACATCGAGATTTTGCGTCTGGTGAATACAAAGAAACTGACCCTTAGGATTCCCGTGTGCCAAAACATCAAAATCTATTCACGCTCTATCATCTCGGGGTTTCGCAAGTCGATATTTCACAATATGCGAGGACGAGGGGCCTCGCATCTAGGATACCCAGGAGCCGAAACTCTCAACCATATATCCACTAATCACTAAACTCATTCTGGCATTTCACAGGTCGAGATTTCGCGATGTACGACGACAAGAGGTCTCGCATCGGGGTTTCCCAGGAACCAAAAATCCAAAGTTCATATATATACGCTAAGCTCGTTTCAAGGTTCCGCAGGTTGGGATTTATCGATGTGCGACAACGAGGGGTCTCGCACCTAGGATATCCGGGAGCCAAAACTCCGAAGCTCATATATATACGCTAATCTCATTTCAAGGTTTCGCAAGTCAGGATTTCCCAATGTGCGATCACAAGAGGTCTCGCATTTGAGTTTCCCAGGAGCCGAAACTCCGAAGTTCATATATATATATATATATATATATATACGCTAAGCAAGTTTCGGGGTTTCGCAAGTCGGGATTTCGCGATGTGTGATGACAAGAGGTCTGGAATATGAGTTTCCCGGGAGCCGAAAATCTGAAGTTCATATATATACGCTAAGCTCGTTTTGGGGTTTCGCAAGTTGGGATTTCACAATGTACGATGACAAGAGGTCTCGCATCTGAGTTTCTCAGGAGCCAAAACTCCAAAATGTTGATATATATATA
>ML805167.1:32082-89836 GCA_009831015.1 Picea engelmannii | reverse complement strand
TATATATATATATATATATATATATATATATATATATATAGAGAGAGAGAGAGAGAGAGAGAGAGAGAGAGAGAGAGAGAGAGATTAATGTGTGATGTTTTTTCTATATCTAATTATTTGGTGTGTGTAATTGTTATTCTCAGATAGAAGAACCTGAACATGACATGCAGATGCATCACTATCAGTTTCTACCACTGGTGCAACAGTAGAAATATCCTTCTAGCTCGATATACTGCACACGCGGGTATGGTGGAGCTTTGTTTACCCTTGTAGTTATGGTGTATATGCATGAAAGTTTATGGATATGTAGGAGCTTCATTATTGTTTTGGGTGCACATTTGAGACAATTTATCCACGAGGGATTCATCAGGTATATATTGCATTAACATGATTTTTCATAAATGGGTTAAAACAAATTCAAAACTTAGTGCAATATATTGAGGTGTATTAAGAGGTGGGTGATCTAGGGTTTGGGGGGCATCAAAATACAAAAGGGTAAAAAATATGAAATCCACCTTAAAATTAAAAAAATGGAGGTTTGTAGGCCAAAAATCTCAATTCCATGCTCATTTACACACAATGCTCTACCTCTTATTCCCATAATGAAACCCAAGTCTATGTAATTTTACACATTTGGGGGATAAAGGCCGAAAATAAAAAAATGTGCTCATTTCTCTTCCTCCCCTGCTAACAAAAAAACCCTAAAATGTTTAGTGAAGTTTATTTGAGCCTACAAAGACCAACATATTGAAATCCGTACTATATTTGTTTAAACAGACAGCAATAGCTTCAGGGAGATTGTGCAAAAACTCATAGACGTATTAGATGATTATGTACTAGAGGAATTCAAATTCCCTACCACCATTCCTACAAAATATGAAAATTCAAATGCAATAGAGTGTGGATTAGTGCTACAATATGGACATTTTGTATTCAACAAGAGTGGGATTGAATTGGGTCCTAGGAAATCGACCTTAAAGTTTCATGAGAGAAAACAAAGCCCAACAAAATTACAAATTATTTTGGGTCTCCATAGCATTAATCCTCATATATTATTACTAGGTAAGGTATTATCTCTCTCTCTTACAACTTTTATTCCCATCCAAATTTATCCACTCGGGCCTGATTGATTCACTTCAATTCTACTCCCACTCCCTATAACAGGGATGATTTTAAGGATGGAAATTAATTTTAAAATGTAGAAACCTTGGCAAATCTTACTAATCCTTCATATGTCAACTATAAATGTTTGGCGATATTTTTGTAAAAATAATCAAATTTATAAGTATTTTACATAGTTTTTATAAACTTTTGGTGATTTTTAAGGTAAAATATTTTTTTCCAATAGCATTTGGGCGAATCATTTTTAAAATGGCGAATCTCATTTTTGGAAAAACCATGGAAAATTAGCCCATGAACGAAATTTACCCCCTAAAATCATCCCTACCCTATAATCAACATTCCAGTTCTAAATATCTTAGAAAGGATAAGTCCATAGAAGAAAAATGTTTTTGTTTCCATCATTTTCCATGTTTGAGACATGGTAAAATTGAGCCAAAGTTTCTCCCTCCATCCCCATGCAATCTCCTAGAAGGAAGGGAGGAGAGTATTAATGTGGAAACAAATACCAACGCATGTATATTTTTCTACCGTAAGATAGTATTCTAAAAAACATATAGATAATATCTACAAGTCAAAGACGACAATGCATGAGTATCTTATATGTATTCTAACCCTTGTGATATTATAGATTATTATAGTGAAGTTGGTGGTTTTGAAAGAGAAGTGAATATTTAGTTCGATTTCCACATATTTATATGTAAAAATACATGTCTTATTGCTATATGTTCCTTCTTATGATCATGAATAATAACTTACTACTTTTGAAATAAGTTTTGATTAGATATTATATTGGTGAATTTTGAGTGCAAGTTACATAGATTTGTTGAGTTCTTTGTAACATTTAAATTGATGCACCTTTTTGTTCTTGTGAAAACCGTTGAATCGATTTGAATTTTGTTTTCGGACCAAAAACTCATAAATACCACACATAATGTTTGGATTGGCTTGGTCTATATTAATATTTATCAGAAAAATCGATAGAGAGGTTTTGTTCTCTGCATTTAGCTTCTTCTTTTGGGGATCTCTAGCCTTCAACAATAGAAATCAAGGCTACTTAAATATTTTCTTGGGATTATTTTCCTATACATTGAATTGATGCTACTACTTCTATATCCTACTTAAACCATCTTCCTATTTTTGGATAATCTTATTAGATAGTAAATATCCTATCTCTTTTGGGACAAATACTAATCTCCCCACAACTATTCAATATCATGATTTTTGCATCTAACATTATATATGCCAAACTCTATACTCATTAATGTTTCTTTCCCTCTTTTGGAATATACCAATATTTCCCATTTTAGAGAACTTATTAATCAAAATGCATGAAACCATTGAACTATTATTGAATGAATTATTCCCAAAGGTGAAAGAAAATACAAAGATCATAACAAATATATAAGTGGTAGTAGTGAAGGTAAGATACCTAGGAAACTTTTCTTTATTTGTAAACTTTAAGGTTCTTGCCCCTTGGAAAAGACATTCATCCGAAAAGGGACTAAAATAGTACATCTAGTGTCAATACAAAGTGAGAGATTCATTCCCAAAGGTGAAAGAAAATATAAAGATCATAACAAATATATAAGTGGTAGTAGTGAAGGTAAGATACCTAGGAACCTTTTCTTTATTTGTAAACTTTAAGGTTCTTGCCCCTTGGAAAAGGCATTCATCCGAAAAGGGACTAAAATAGTACATCTAGTGTCAATACAAAGTGAGAGTGTCAAGGCAGATAATAGTAGATAGGAAATACATTAACAAACATAGGAGATAACAACATATAAGATAAGATAATATAATATTATTAATTTCCATGAAAATACCTTAACAATAGGTCCAAGGGATAGACTCAAATCAATGAATCCAAAATCCCAATTTACCACCCACAATGTTTACTATGATTACCACATTTAGTTAATATTACTCTCTTATATAGAAGTCCCTAACACTGATTGAGTTGATTCACTCAGAATCGGTCAAATTTGACTTAACTTAGTGTAAAAATGAGCCAAGCACATTTGTTTGACTGGGCCGAGTCAAACCACAACTTGGTCAAATTAGTGTCAAGCACTTTTAACTACTTGATGTGCTATGCATTTTTTTTTTTAAAATATATTAATTTTTTTTTTATAAAAAAAGACAAACAATTTTTTTTTATCCATATCTCACCTCTTCAAAAGAATCACTCACCTCATTTATCAATCAACGTTGGCATGGGGATATTTTGGAGTTTATTTGGAGATTAAACCCTTCATGTTGTTGGAGTTGATTTGAAGTTGATTTTAGGGGGAATCCATAATTGATTGTTGTATACCCAACAACTTGCAAATAAAAGAGGCCATTTTCATATTTTTTCACATTTTGGAATGGAGTTTGAGTTTCACATCATGCCTCGGTCTATGATAAAGCTTCACAAAATTTTTATTTGAAGTATATTACAATTGTTTATGTATGTACATCTCAATGTGATTTTGGTTATTTGCAAGAGAAATCAACAAGATTGTCTACTTGCATATTTGATCTCTAATTTTTTCTATACCCATTGTTGTGCCTGAATATATATTATTTCTAACTAAATTTTGAATATTTTTGTGTATTTTAAAATTTTTTGAAGACAAATCCAAGATTCAAAACTGATTCCAAATAAACTCCAAGTCAAAGGGATCCTCAAATCCGATCCAATTTGGATTTCTTTTCACACTAGAGGCTACAAAAAAAAATGTGATTTTCAATCGTACAAAATATTATTCCTTTTAGTACAAATATATTCTCAATTTATTTAAAGAGTATGTGAATTTGGTAGAGACCTCCAAATCATATCCTTGTTTTACCATCTTTTTCTATACTTTTCTTCTCATCTCTTTTCCTTTTTTCTAACTTTATTTTTCTTAATCTATTCTCTTTTTTCTTTCATATGTTTTAATATATTATTTTCCTTTTAAACAAGATATTTATCTTTTATTATTTCCTTCCACATTTTTAGTATTTTCCTTTTAGAGAAGATCACTTTTATTTTTTCCTTCCCACTTTTTTAAAAATAATTTAGAAGACCATCCACTTTTTTGAAAAAATTTAAAAGAAAATTGAGGATAACGATGGAACCAACCTGATTTTATAGTCTGCTAGATGGGATGATAGGTGGAATAAACTAGATCTAATAACACTTCTAGAATACCCAATAAGATCTATAGAAATCCATAAGGGAATTAATTTCTTTAAACCAAAAGGTCAAAATAAAATATATTAAATAACATAATGTTGAATAGTACAAATGGATAGAATCAAATATATATTCATGGTGCGTCTTTTACTTTGTGTGTTTGACAGAGGGTTGTCATTGATGTCAAAAAACAATGGTTGTCATTGATGTTAATAGATATGATGGGTGTATTTGGAGAAGTCTCTAAAGTGGTCCCCTTATGGCATATCTCTAAGCATGGACCTCACGGTAAGGTGTTTTGAAGAAGTATACAAGGATCCCTAGAGGTGTGGTCATGAAGCCTGGAGTTTTTTTAGGAATAAGGACATGAAGGACATTGTAAATGCATGTAACACAATATTATATGGATAGTCATTTTCATTTCGTTTCCAGTGATACATGGTACACCACATGGTTCCTCACGGTTGAGGAGTTATGAGGTCATGAACTTGGAAGCCCCAAACATGTGTTACAAATCCCCTAGTTGCTTACAAGAAAATTAATGAAAGGTTTAAGTAATTGTAACAAGAAACCCCCAAAGTAAGGAAAGAAGTTACTTAACAAAAGTATAAATACCCCTCAAGGATTCTTTCATAAGTACAATTCACATACATCTCTATTGATTATATACCTTGTGAAGAAATCTTGATCTATTGGCGAGTCTGAGGGTGCGAAGGAAGGTCAAAGGTGAAAGTCTCAGAGTTGCAAAAAATGTTAGTAACCCTAGTTTTTGAGGTAACCACAGGTTGCAGGTGAGAAGGGTGAAATGTACGTGGGTTGCAGTGGAGAAAAGAATAGATATATGCAGGTAGTAGTGAAGGAAGTCATGGATATGTGAAAATCTTGTTAGAGGGTGTGAAGAGATGGTTGTACTAGATTGTCAATTCCCAGGTTGGATTAATTATGTATTATATGATACAATAGAGTGTCTATATGATCAAAGGTATTTTATTTATGTGTGTTTATCATGGATGATATGGCAGATGCTTGAGGCATTCTTTGGAGGAACTTTTGTCTTATGGTTGCATATGGTTGCGGTCCACGTTTTGGTGTCATTGATACATTCTTGAGACATATCCTTGGTATATTGTATATGTTTGTTAGGGTTCATTGTTAGAGGCACATATTTGTGATAGTGACATATATTTGAGGCATATATTATGGTATATGATATAATTCATGCTTGAGGTACATTGTGGTACATGGTTGGATACTCGATGTTAATATGGTTCATGTGAGAAAATCTAGTTGATATATCAGTGGCAGGGACAATGACAAGTTGCATGTTGTTGATCAATGATAGTTTGATGATAAGTTGTAGTTTGATGTGACAGTGCCAGGTTACAGGGTGATGATCAGTTACAGGTTGAAGTAACAGTGACAATTTTATTATAGGTTGATTATCAGAGGCAATGATAGTATCAGTGGTAGTGACAGTTTGGTCTACATTTATATTTCAGGGTGGTAGGATGGGGCAAGGAAATGGGGTCATAGCCTCCTTCTGGCTTGTTCTAGAGAACACATGGAGTTGGAGCCTCCTTTAGGCTGGAGCCTGAGAATCATGGCATTGTAGCCTCCTTCTGGTTGGAGCTAGAGAATTTAGGTAGTTGTAGATTCCTTTAGGTTGGAGCCTGTAAATAGGGGACGATAGCCTCCTTCTAGTTGTAGCTGGAGAATTGGGAAGTCGTTTCTTCCAATGAATGTATTCTTTTGATATATAAGAAAATCATTTTGTGGTTCTCTCCCATTTGGGTTTCCATGTAAATTTTGGTGTATTGTGTTTCTATGAATTTCTATTATGCTCTATTGATTTATATTGATCATGATATATTGATCATATACTGGTAATCATGTTAATGATTACATATTGTCGTTAAAAGTGATAATAAAGTGTTCATAGTGATTCATCCCCACCTCTTAGTATTCCAACAATTGGTATCAGAGCATGTCCTTCAAGAAACAATTTATCCACTCAAAGGAGGTCATGAAATATGCTAAGATTGGAGCACCAAGGTTTGATGGAAAAAACTATAACTTTTGGAATAAAAGGATGCAAACCTTTTTACATCCACAAGGATTTTATGTTTGGCAGTCAATAGTATATAGATATGTAGCGCCAACCACTCCCCTAACTAACAAATATGGAAACAAACTTGGTGAAAACAAATCAAATGCTAAAGGAACCATTCTGAGTAGTCTAGATGATTCAATATTTTTCAAAGTTATTCATTGCAATACTGCAAAGGATATTTGGGATAAAATTCAAAAGATTTACGAAGGTGATACCAAAATTAAGGGATCTAAGATTCAAACCGTTAGAGCTAAGTTTTAGGAACTGAATATGAAGGAAGATGAAGACATTGCAACCTACTTTCTATGAGTTAACAAAATAGTGAATATTACTAGAGGGTTGGGAGAAGAATTTGATGAGTCAGTGGTCGTTCAAAAGTTTCTAATATCTCTACCTATGAGATTTGATCCTAAGATATTAGCCCTGTAGATCTTGATAGTTTGAGCATGGATGAGCTACATGGAATATTCATAGCTTATGAAATGAGGATAGAACAAGAGAACCCAATAATGAAGGAAGTAGAATTCAAATCATCCAAGAAGACAAAGAAGCAAAAAAAGAAAAATTCAAAACCAGATTGTAGTTGCAGCGATGATTCAGAGGAAGATGAAGAAGTGGTAAACTTCGTAAGGAAGTTAAAAAGAGGAACCAACAAGTACAAAGGTATGATTCCATTGAAATATTTTGATTGTGATGGTATTGGTCATTTTCCTTCTAAATGTCCTTATGCCAAGAATAAAGGTAGCACTGAAGAATAAGATCTTAAAGAGAAAAATAAAAATAAAAAAGGAGACAAGAGAAGGAACAAAAAGAAATTCTTCAAGAAAATTTTCTACTAAAAGGAAGACAACTCTTCATCAAACGAGGATGATAATAGTGACAATGATTCAGAAAGAGTACTATTCATGGAAGTAGAATATGATTTTGAAGATTTTGAAGAAGAAGGATAAGTCAATCTCACAAAAAATTAATCAGTTCCTTAGAAGAACTAAGGAAATAAAGAAATAAAATCAAGTCACTCAAGGAAGAGTTAAAGAAGAAAGAAGGATCTAAAAATTCCAACTTAGAAGAAACCAAGAAGATAATCACAAAGTTAAAAATCCAGGTAAAAGAATACAAAAGGATTGAAGAAACACTTAAAACATTGTTCGAATATAACTAGAATATGATTGAAAGCTTGGAAGTGGAAATAGTTACCCCTGTTGATTATTTGGGTTGGTTTTCATTGATGTCAACCCTTGAAGAAAGTCTGGTAGCAAATTTCGGTAGAATAAAGGTTTGAGTAATGGACCCAAGTTTGTTTAATGTATAATGGTATGAGTTTTAGTACATTTGTAGGTAAGACTATTATGGATGGATAGTACATGTCATGTCATTTCTGGTGGTATGTGGAATGTCACATAAATTCTCACGGTTAGAGATTTATGACCATGTGAAGTTAGAGAACCCTCATGAGTCATTTAGAAGCCCCAAAAGGTCAAAGTAGTCAAAGTAGTTGCAAAGAAGAAATTATTTAAATAATAAAGTGAAGTGATGAGTGTACTATAAGTCAAAGTGGATACAAAAGAAATTGTTTAAATAATAAAGTTAATGGAGAAATTACTAAGTGAACAAGTGGTTAGAAGTGGGTTAGCCCTAAAATAAGGAAAGTGGTTTAAGATATTTTAGAAAGTAAATAATAAAGTGAAGTGATGAGTGTACTATAAGTCAAAGTGGATACAAAATAAATCATTTAGATAATAAAGTTAATGGAGAAATTACTAAGTGGACAAATGGGTTAACCCTAAAATAAGGAAAGTGGGTTAAGATGGTTAAAAGGTAATCCCTTGAGCAAGCAACATGAAATTATAAATAAGAGACAATGATCTCTCATTTTAATCACACTTGAGAATATTGAATATCTACAAGTGATTGAGGTAACCAAAGGATATCTAAGACAAATTTTAGAGGGAAGGTGAAGTAAAGAAGGTCGAAATTCAAGGGAGGATAAATTATTTTGATGATGCTTTATAAGGTATGTTATTTACAGGTCATCTCATCTTTTTCTCAATAACTTTTTTCTAGAATGATTCAGACCATGAAATTGGGAGGTCGTTGGGGAAACATATTCAATTAATTCTGATAATAATTTCAGCGTGTGGGTCGTTTTATTTTTGGAGCTACACTTCGTGGAAAATATGGTTTGTGGCTAGTCCTGAAACTAGTCTAAAACAGGTGTTTCAGGTAAAAACGTCATAACTTCTTCATAACAAATCCAAATTTAGTAACAACAAATGTATTGGTTATAGTACAATGTGCAATATTTTTTGTACCATTTTCATATCCATACAAAAAATATTCTGCGCAGGGCATGCTCTACAAGTTCTCTCTCTAAAATAAGCCATAATTCAACAAGGTATGTCATTTTTGCTATAATTCCTTTTCTGAGAGGTTCCAAGTAGTGAAACCTGGAGGAATTGCATAAAAGACACTAATGAAAATTGTGTACTATTTTCAGATCTTTATTCATTACAGGTACATAGTTATGATTATTTCAATTTAGGGTTGTTGACTAATCCAAAATTAGTCATGTGAGACTAAAGTAAAGTTTGATGAAAATGCTAGTCTCTTGTTGTTAAAGTTATGGAAGGTTTGCAGGTATGTGATCATATACACCAGGTCTATTACAGAGTTACAAATCAGATTTGGATGATGAAATTGATGAGGGATTTTGGTTGAGGTACATGTTGGGTACATGGTTGAGACAAGTAGTTGATGAGTTGACATATACATGAGTTGTATAGTTGATGATGTTGGTACATCTTGATGAGTCATAGTTTATGTGTATTTGATGCATGATTGATACATATTTTGTGCATGGTTTTACACTGATTGATGGTACAGGTTGAGGTACAGGTTGGTTCATGGTTGATGCACTTGTTTATGGTACATGTTGATTACAGGTTGTTTGGAAAAGTTATTGTGATAGGTTATTTGTACAGGTTTGGTGCATGGTTGATGCATTTGTTTATGGTACACGTTGAGGTACAAGTTGATGTATGGTACATGTTGATTGGTACATGTTTAAATCAGTATATATCACAGTGATAGTGTGACAATGGTTCCATCATTTTACTTCTACGTCAAGGCGATTGGACGAGGAAAGGACAGGTGGTTGTAGCCACCTTTCGGTTGTAGCCGGAGAACATAGGGGGTTGTATCCTTCTTCTGGTTGTAGCCAAAGAATTCGGGAGTTCGAGCTTCCCTTAGGTTGTAGCCTGAGAAACTAGGGGGTTGTATCCTCCTTCTGGTTGTAGCCAGAGAATTGGGGATTTGGAGCTTCCTTTAGGTTGTAGCCTGAGAAACTAGGAGGTTGGAGCCTCCTTTCAGTTGCAGCTAGAAAACAAAGGAATTTTCTACTTCCAATGAATGTAATTCTTAAAGACATATAAGAAAAATCATTATGTGGTTTTCTCTCGCTTTGGGTTTCCACGTAAAAACACTAGTGTACTATGTATGTGTATGATTTCTCATTTGTTCATTGTTTATTTACTCTGCAACTGTTGTATGATAATTATACATTGATATAACACTTGCATTTTGTGGTTAAAAAGGATTATTTCTCTATTACTGATTCACCCCCCCTCTTAGTAATCCAACAATTGGTTTCAGAGTCGGTTCCTTCAAGAATCAGTTTAACCACTAAAAGGTAGATCATGGAGAGGAACAAGATGTATAAACATGGAATACCACAATTTGATGGACATAAGTATGCATTCTGGAGAAGAAGGATGAAAACATATATGCATGAACATGGATTTTAAATTTGGCAATCTATAGTAGATGGATACAAAGAACCAACAATTCCATCAACCAGTGAAAGAGAAATAAAACTCGATCAAAATAATTCCAAATCCACAAATGCACTTATGAATGGTCTTGGTGAATCGGTATACACCAAAGTTATGAATTGTAAATCCGCTAAAGAGATTTGGGAAAAACTTCAAAATATTTATGAATGAGATTCAAAAGTCAAAGCAACAAAGCTTCAAACTTACAAAGGCTAGTTCGAACAACTAAAGATGAAGGAAGATGAGAATATTGCAGCTTACTTATTATGAGTCGATGAAACAGTAAATAAAATCATAGGATTGGGAGAATAAATTAAAGAATCTGTAATTGTTAAAAAGGTACTAATATCTCTTCCTATGAGATTTGATCCTAATATATCATCACTAGAAGAAAGAGCAGATAGACTCAATAAGTATGGACGAACTACATGGAATCTTCACAACATATGAAATGACAACTAAACATGAAAATCCAAATATAAAAGAAGCATCTTTCAAAGCATCCAAAAGGTCAAAGAAAAAGGGAAAGAAAAAAGAAAAAGAACATAGCAGCAACAATGACATCTCAGAAGATGATGAAGAAATGACCAATTTTGTCAAGAGATTGAACAAGGGAACCAACATCATATATAAAGGTAAGCTTCCATTGATTTGTTTTAATTGTGATGGTATTGGTCATTTTGATAACAAATGTCCTCATAAGAAAAATAAGGGAAATGATGAAGATTACTCAAATAGAAAACAAACATATAAATGAAAAGGAACCACAAAGAAAGTTTTCAAGAAAATCTTATGCACCAAAGAAGACATCTCCTCATCAGATGAAGATGAAGTCAGTGAAAGTGAGAGAGAAAGAGTTATATTCATGGCAGTAGAAGACTTTGATAAAGAAGACACCGAAGAAGAATATGAAGAGGCATAAGTTGACTACAGAGAAGAATTATTGACTTCCATAGAGGTTATAATAAGAGAAAAGAGGAAAAACAAGAAGCTACAAGAAGAACTAGATAAGAAGGAAGACACTCAAGAACTAGAGAAGATCATCACATACTTGAAGTTTCAAATAGAAGAATATAAAACAATTTAAGAAGCACTCAAAGAACAGTTAGAAGAAAGAGACAAGATCATTGGAAATTTGGAAGCAAAGATTGTCACATTGAGAAAGGATTTTCAAAAGAAAAATATGCAGAAAAAATCAAAAGTTTTGGATGACATTATCAATAGTCAAAGGCCTAATCATGACAATTCCAAACTTGGATATAATCAGAAAAAAAAAGGGATCAAGCTCCAAAGAAACATAACAAGAAACATATAAAAAATGTTATGCATAAACAATCAAAGGGGATAGGAATACCTACAACGAAGATTACATGGACACTCTGTTGACACGAAGTTTAATTTTTTCTACCCTTGGAAACTAAAGATTCATCTTTCCCTAAGTTGTGGAGCCACCCTTAATCCAAAGGGGAGTCAGAGATTTCTGTCCCTTTTCGGGTTTCGAGATTAATTTTTTCTCGAGGTATGATCCTCAACCATCCTATTTTCCCGGTGCTGAAATCCCAAAACTGTTAAACATATTAAAAAAAAAATAAAAGAAAGGGGGAAGAAATAAAGGTTACCTTTTCCGTCGCTTTCCACAAAGCGCTCTTTAACCCGTAATTAACCAAGCTCCTAAACACAATCATCATTCCCTTAATCTTTCGTGATTCGTATTTTTCTTTCTATTAAAGCGCTTTCGAACTCCCAACCATCAAACTCCCGATCCTCGTTTTTCCAAAAAGTTAAAATGATAATTAATCATTAACCTGGATTAATTAAATCCCTAATACGTGTCTTAACACCTCACTAATCTCATTGCAATTTTGCGATCCATGTTTTTCTTATGACTTATCTCCTGACGACAGGATCCCCGAAGTTCTGAAACGTGAAATCGTGTTTTCTCTAAACAAGGTTTAAGATTAAGGTTAATTTGCTTTTGAAATAGGATTAGTGATAACTAAGTTGTTTTTCACATTCCGGGGATATAGGAAGGCAGTGATTTTTGAAACTCCAGTTTCAAAATCACCGATGTACGATAGTATTAATAACGAATAAGTGAAGATGTTTTTGATACGTTTGTCATATCTCCAGACATATCTTTCCATTAAAAAACATTAATTTTTCATCGTCTGTGTCTGTACACTCGTTATAACACAAAATTAAAGGTTAATAAGGTCTTATATTTCGAACTTCATTATTATCCTTTACATATGAAGCAAGTCACATTTATCTGGTTTTATACACATTTTCTCTGTAAACAGGTGTCTAACACAGTGCATATATCATGGCACCTAAGAAGGCACCCAAGAAAAGAGAGGAAGTTGTAGAAAAATTGACTCCAGATGGAGACATTATATCTGATACAATACCACATGCCATTGATTCCATAAAATCCTGGAGGCATATCTTCGAGAATCTGTATTATGAAATTAAAAATTTCCCTCATGACGCCGACAACAAGATTCGAGGTATAGCAAAGTTTGAGCTCCACAAAATAGCTACATGGCCGCGACTTATGACTTGTAACGACATGATCAGTTGGGCCTTAAAGCGAACTGACGTACATATGAGGAGAATTTCGGACAGCCGAGGGGTCGTCATTGGCTCTTCCAGGCTGAAGCATGTACAAGTAATGTATAAATTATCTCCCAGTCCCAAGTATAATTACAATAAAGATTTCGTGAGTAATTTTCAAAGGAAAGAATGTCTTGAGACAGACCAAACGTATCCTGGCATAATCAAAGACTGGTGGAGAAATGAAGCAAAATTTAGGGTTGACAGCCATGGTATTTATGCTACAGCCTCATTGAATGAGTATATGGTCTATGTGGAGATGATGTTATGTATACTTTTCGGGAAGAAAAGTCCCATCCATTTTCCTACAGAATGGGTACCTCTTTTACACAAGGCAGTAGAAGGCTACAACTTCAATTGGGATAATATTTTATCTGATAACATAGCGAAGGAGGTCATGGAATATCAGATTGCAAGATCAAAAGGCCGACCAGTAGCCTTTTATATGTTTGCATGCATCATGGATGCTATATTCTTATTAACTCCTTTCCCTTTGATGAGTTGGAGTTGGAATCCGACTTACCCGGAGCCAATTCACAAATATCATTCTAAACTTTGGGAAGAAAATGCCAAGGACTCTTTCTATTAAATTCGTCATTTCATAGTGATACCACTACATCAGATGTTGTACGGTTGTGTGCCTCCCCGCATTTCAGAGTTGGTCACAGGAAACCTCAGGAAAGTTGTTGACTGGTTTATAGAGGAGAATTTTTCATACATTAGAGTTTTTGGGTGTTCAATCCCTCCACACACACTCCCAAAATTCCTCCCTGACAGGCTAGTGTGCAGGAAGGTAGCTCATCAAATAGTAACAGGTGGAATTGGGATAGAACTAAAAATGGCTCAAAAGAAATCTTGGCCAGTTTTTCCCGTTCAGATTGGGAAATTTTCATTGCTCAACTTAGGTCATTCCAAAGTTGAAGCAACAATGCTGGAGTAGGTTAAATTGGTAAACCTCGAGGACAGGAAGCAGGATCCTTACTAGTTAGTGGGAAAACACATGACCCACTATAATATGAAGGCTTATGAACACGAGAAGTCCCCTTGTGAAGACCTATTCAAAGGGACTAAGACCTATGAGGAAGTGTTATAAAGAGTACAAACACTACCATCCGACTTGCAAGCTAATTTTCAAACCTTCCAGAAGCATAGACGGAGTGGTCTACCCAAAGTATTGCAAGGAGAAGCAATCACCCTTCCTCGGAGACAAGAAGATACTTCCCCAGGCCTTGGACAAGAAACACAAGATGAACTAAATCCTGAGGAAATTCTATGGGAGGCTGAGAGGTCCTCACAAAATGAAGAGACCTTACAGACATAAAATCCACAAACAGAAACAGAGCAGAGGCCCAGGACACCTCCCGAGTCCAGTAAGTCTACTCCCCCTTTATCACCTATTGTTGATGTCAATAGATATGAGACCATAGGAGAAACACTGTCTACATATCTAGGAAGTCCTATAACTTCCTTAACCCCTTTATATTCCACCTTTAGACTCCCACAGATGGGAGCCATATATGTTGGTGACCTCACCCCCATTTCCAGAGATGAGATCCCTCCTTTTGATTATTCTTTCAGAAAAAAGAGGAAATTTATTCTAAAGAAAGAAATGCATATGAGAGAAGGGGGTATGGTGAAGAAGCATAGGGTCTTGGTAGATGGCCAGAAACTGGAAGAGGAGGATTTTGCTACAGAGGTAGCAGACTCAATGGGAGCCATGGCAACAACAAACCTTTTTACTGTGGAGAACATGAGATCAAGGATAAAGAAGAGTAACCACACAATAACTAAATTGCATGATCAGTTGAAGAATGTTGAGAAAAACATTAGAGAAGAGGTGAATAAAAGTTTGGAGTAGGCTAGAGTTGTTGAAAGGCAAGAAATTCAGTCACTCAAAACTAGTCTGGATGAAATGAACGACGGGATATAAGCAATTCAGGTGCAAGTTACTCATCAAAAGGAGCTTGTTAAACTGTTACAGGCTAAATTGAATTTGACAGAAGGCCAGTTCATAGACTTAAAGGCTTTCCAGACCCTCTCACTAGAAGCACATACAAAGATAGAAGCCATACAACAGGAATTGATCTCCAAAATAGAGATAATCCAGAATTACTTTCAAGAGGTAAGAAAATCCCTTGATAATATTATTTTAATGGAAAAGGAGGCTAAAGCTACAAGGAATACTTTCGAGAAAGTAGTTGCATGTTTGGGAAATAGGGAGATGTCGAAAGATCTAAATATTTATGTCACAAAACAGATAAGAGGAGACATCATTCTCAAGGCATGGGAAACGAACATAGTCGAAAACAAGAAGATAGTCAAAGAAATCAATGACAACTGTGAGGGAATATTTGATTATTTGGATAAGAAAGTGTTAGGTATCAAAATAAATGATTTCTCTAAGCCTCTGGGGTAGATAAACATTGTGAAACAATAGTTGAACTGCAAAGAAGGCTTGCAGGAGATTCAGGTGGAGATTTCACAGTTGAAGGAAATCAATGCCAACCTAATAGATAGATGGTTGGTACAACCCAATTTAAAATTCCAGGTCATCAGGTTTGTCGATAAAGTTTTTGAAGACCAGCTTCCAAAGATACAAAGAAATGTTTATCTATTTGAAACTAAAGATCTTCCAACACCACCCAGAATTTTCGTTCATTTTTTGGAGAAGTGTATTGAATGTATAGCTTCAAAAGAGGGAGAGACTTCAGCTAAAAAGTGAAGTATCATTCGAAATCTTATACTTTTGAAATGATAGACCAATGAAAATCTAATCATGCAATGGTTAAGGTTGCAGTTTTCTAACTATTTTTCCTTTTTCCCCTAAAAAGTAGGAGATCTCTAACCATCAAGGAGGTATGATCTTGTATAAATAGAGGGGGAGAAGATTGAAGAAGGGATTTTTTCTTTCTCTAAAAAAGGGCATTGTGACGAAGACATCTAAAAGAAACTCTAAATTAATAGAAAAGTCGATTGAAGATTCTGGATTTTGTCAAGTTTGAGTTATGTGTTCCCCTGTCTTTTCATCGTTCTTTCATGTATTTTATTAATGAATGCTTGATTACAATTTAGTACAACCTTTATTGTGGAAATAATATTTCTTGTTATTTTGATCATTTACAGTTTTTCCTTTGTATCGGTTATCAACAGATACAAGACCTGAAAATGTTTGGATTACAACATCATATGCTTCATTAATATTTTTCTTTCTTCATAGTCTTCTATTACAACGTGAGATTCCTCTTAAATTGATGCCTCACCTTGTTAGTAATTTTATGTTTTTCCTCATATCATACATGTTTCCGTTTCTTTAAATTTTAACTCAGATACAATAAACGACCTTTGATTAAGCCATCTCATTAATTCATGTTTTAAAATCATTCTCTTTACATTGTGAATTAGAGATAACTAAGCCTAAAAAGAAAACACAGAATTATATCTCCCTTACCTTTTATCCTTCATGACAGTACCAGTCTTTCGGATCAAACCAGAATTGCTCTAAATTTATTTAACACCATATTACAAACAAAAAATAATCGGGTTGAGTTAGAACGTTCATGGGCAACAATTGAGAGAGATATCAACATTCAGGAAAATTGGGAATTCCGACAGAGACAGTTGAGAAACCAACTATAGTCCCTATCATTTAAATCATTGTCTTTTCTGTCCTCAAATTCCTCTATCTTTTCAGATGCCTTGACAGTATACTTTATAGCCTTAAAGTATAAACTCAGAAACAACACACTCCTCCACCGAGAAGATTAAGATTTTAGAATCAATGACCGATATAAACACATAGGCCTCAGGAAGTAGAAGGATTCATAAGAGTAACTCCTTTCATATGATCTTCCACTCTCAAGTATCAAACTATATTTTTGGGTTTATGTTATGCATACAATAATTTTGTACATAAAGTTGTAAACTGCAGAGCTAATAGAAGGAACATAAACAACTTTGAAAGTCATACACAAAATGGTTATCCAAGAAGGCCTAGTGAAACACAGAGAAAAAGATACAATAGGTTTGAATCATTGAGAACTGAAGTGGAATGCTACAAGTACAATAACTTTGGACACATGGCCAAAGATTGTAGATTGACAGTCCCTCCTAGAGAACCATAACAAAACAAAAAAAGTCACAGATAGGAGCCTCAGAAGAGAACATAGATAAGAAAGAAAAATTAGTATAGAAATGAAGAATGCATGCTCGCTCTACAAGATAATAAGAAGAAGCTTCATTGGTATGTTGACAGTGGTTTTTAAAAACACAAAGAATAGGTGAACAAATACCAGGTCCCAGAGATCGCAAGATTGGAAATAAAACGAGATGAAGAAAATTCTACAGAGAAAAGGAAATATGTCAGATACAGAAATATTTGGAAAATAACTCAATGAAAAGAAGGACAGGTAAATAAGGAACAGGTTCAAGAGATTGTAATTTCAAGCACTGTACTGAAAGATGAATCCATATAAAGAAAGAAAGAAGTCAGAGATTAGAGAGATGATGAATCTACTAATGAATATGATGATGAATACACTTCAGAGAAGAAATTATTCTAAGCCATCTGGCTTAGAAACTCCCAGATAATATGAATAATAGACAGGGGGAGTTTATGTGGTAGCTGAGACAGAACAGAGAACGATCCTTCGAGAAGCTTGCAGAATTTGAGTAGAAAGATTCAGTGCATTCAGTTAGTAGAAGTACAATATGATAGATTAATCAGTTGTAGTAGTACTTCAAGATAGTACAACGACATATGAGTCAAAATTATGGATAGTTGTCTAGAAGAGTCTTGAACAGTATGGATAGATATGGACGTGAAATCAGATTTTCTGAACGGGGAACTTGAAGAAGAAGTCTACATTGAAAACCTGGTTCCTAGAGCATAGTACTCTAGACTGGATAAATATCTACAACAGGAAGGGTTCAGAAAAGGAAGTGCAGACAATAACCTCTACATCAAGGTAACTCAAGATGGTATTTTATTAATTGAATTCTATATTGATGATATTATTTTTGGAAGTATTGATGATAGGTGTTGGACCTCGACCAAGTTTTGGAGAAACTTGGTCATGTTTGACCATTTTTGGGACTTCGATAGGTTGGTCGAAGACGGAGTGCCTAGGCGAAGAGGCGATCCTGGGATATCACCCTCGTTTACAGGATTTTTGGGTTTAGGGATTATGTAATGGGTATGGGATGTTGGCCCATGGGTTTACCCATTCTTAGGCCTCATTTGTAAATGTATAAATAAGTAGTTAGGCCATGTAAGAAGAAGTTCGATTAGATCTAAGTTGGCTTTTTGCAAGATATGAAAAGGTTGCTAAGTACGATTATTTGTAAAGTCTCTATGCATACTATGTTTTGAGAACTTGCAGAGCTAAGTGCAAGTGATTGTATGAAGGCTCTGTGTTGTGCCAAAATCATGGAAGGAGGATCTGGTGAAGTGCATGCTGATCTACTGTCCTATGCGGAGTTGGTTTTGTGGCTCTGTGCATGTAAAAAGATTTAAAGAAGATAATAAATAAGACAAAGAGTTGGTGGACATAGCCCCACGTTGGGGGTGAACCACGTATATCATGTGTTGTGATTTATTTTTGTTATTGATGTGATTTATGCTTAGTGCAAAATATTTATGTGAATTAGATGCATCTGATGTAGTAGCTTAGTGCTTAATAAAATGAATGAATGTTATATCTGTTTGATTCTAGGTGATAAATGGTTAGATAATCTTAGATCATGTTGAATACTACGTTGTTCTGTAATTAGGGCTTGAATATGCGATGTGAATAAGGATCAAAGACTCATGAATGTTGATTTCCATGTGCTCTATTAAGTATTGTGATCATAGATCTGTGTCCTAGCTAGGTTGTAGAAACTTGAGTCCTACAACCCCCCTGTCTCTACCTCAGGTGAGACTTCATATGCTTCGTAGGTGTTGCCAAAAGAGTCGGTAGTTAGGGTTGTGTTAGTGCATTTTTGAAGCATTGAACCATAAGTCTTCCCCTGTGCCAACAAATGGTTCCGTTGTCGGGACCTGAAACTGTGATTGTTGGGAACTTAAGAAAAGAGGAAGCTTTGTGCGTAGATATGTTTCTATAGTGTGTAGTACTCTACTTGACTTGTGAACCTCTGTGCCAAGAAGAGAAGTCTGATCTAAAGAAAAGAGGTAAGATCTAAAATATTTGTTCTATGATAAAGGTAAGATAAGTGGATTTTTTTTTTCCAGAAGAATGGATCTAGGTATGTTTGATAGATTTTGTCCTAGTTTGAAAACCAAGTCACATCTCGAAGAAAGAAGATATGATATGAATAGATCTGATAGAAATAGTGAAAGACATGTTATTCCTATGCATAGAAAGAATTTTTGGACAAACAAGTGGATGCAGGATCCTAGAAATAATTTTTTGCAGGTCCATCACTATGATCCCTTTGCGCAGTAAAAGAAAGGTTGAGGATCATTTAAGAAAAAGAGAGGATTGAAATTATGTTATAATTGCAGAAGATCGGGACATCTTGCTAAGGAGTTCCCTAGTAGAGGTCTTATTTTCCTTTGTTGTAAATCTACTGGACATGAATTTTTAGATTGCCCTAGAATGATTGCTAAAGTTGAGAAGATGAACATGAAACAAGAAAACCATGAGGAAGGTCAAGAGACTACGAATATGATAAAGAACCATAAATAATTTGAGGCTATATTATTGCAGATGAAAGAAACACTGAATGATCACAAAGACATCAGTTTATCAGAGATGTTAAAAGAGGAAGAGTTCATAGAAACAAGAATAGGAGAGTTCGACATAGACTGTGTATTGGACGCAGAAACACAGGTTAATATCATGACAGAAAGTACTTGGGAAATTTTAGGAAATCCTTATATGATTCCTTCATTGGGAGGAATATGATTGTTTAAAGGAAAACTAATAACCCTATGCGGAATACTTACTCATGTTCCTATGAGTGCTCATGGAACATCGATAGAAGAAGAATTCGAGGTCATTAAGTTTGTTGAGAACAACGCTCCTTTTTCAATTTTGTTAAGAAAGACTTGGATTGAGAGAGATCGGATCCAAAGGAAACAAGAAGAGGAAGTTATAGAACAAAAAAAACAAGAATTAAGATATTTCATGGCTAGTAGAATAGAGCGCTTACTAGAAGAACAAGAGAACAAGTCGAAGAAACTAAGGGCCAGAAACCTGGTTGTCGAAGTTGAAAGAACACAAGAAGGCTTAAAGAACTTATCCATGCAGAAGAGAAGAGCAGCTACTCCAGAAACAGTAGGAGAAAATTATTACCCTCGAACCCTGTGAAAGACCCTCAGCAGCGCAAAGTTACTATGCTAAGAAAAGATAAGAACAATAATGGAAAGAGGAATCCAGAGACACAGATCACCGGAAAGAAAGAAAGAAGGATCAGTAAGAAGAAATAAAATCTACAAAAATTGCAAGAGGTCCCAGAGAGGACTTCACAGAAGGAAGCATTGCATAACTTGAACCTTTCTGGAATAGCAGAAGAACACAGACTAGTACTTCGCCATCGCGAAGCAATATGACCGTTGGAGGCATACTGATCATTAGAACGATGCTCTAGAATGGCTAGAAACGTTGTTATTGCCAAAAAAATTGCCATTGAACCATTGGGACTGTGCCCTAACAGATGGAATTGTATTGATTGTATAATTATTGCCCGTTGGAGGAATCCGTTATGGTGTTGTCTATTTAACTAGTCGAATGATGCACCGAGGACACTTTTGTGAATTGCGATTATCCAAGCCCATAGAGAACTAATTTCTTTCGTGCAATGCTTATTGAGACCTCGCCACCCATTCTTCTTACCTTGAGCGTTTGTCCACCTATCCGAGACATTTGATCACGAGCGTGCATGTCGAGCGAACTTAGTGCAGTAGAGAAATTCGTCGAAGAGATTTTGATTGACCTTGTGCATGAGAAGGTCATGTAGGTAGGAACATAGGCCTCATCGAAAAGAGGACTGAAAGCCTCCCCATTGACTGCACGTCGATCTGGGCCATCCCGAACTATGACAGAGAAATGGAGAAAGCATCGTGACGAATTGGCGAACAGGAAGCTCATCCCGTCGGTCCTGCTCGACTATCTCCCGCCTCTAGCTACCGCGGTTAGTCGTGATAGTGTCCCGAGGGACTTCGACTATAAATTGATCACTGTGTACCTCCTGAAGGGGATACACGTAGTTGGAATGAAATTGGGACAGATTATGAATCTAAGGATTCGTGATTTCAACTTCGGAGATTGCAAGAATTATGGAATGCTCGCACCACAAAAGTACTTGACAAAGACAATGTGGAAGAAGTCGAAGCTAATCCCCCAGTTGTGTACCATGGACATTGCAAGATCAATAATCCTTAATGTGATGAAGATACCACACTTCGACAGACATCATGAGGTTAATGTGTGTGTCAAAATCCTCCTGACGTGCTACCATGGAGGTTACCTGTGGTTGGATAGACGCATCACTATAGATCTAGCATCAATCCACCAGATTATTGGATTGATCATGTAAGGACTGGACCCTCAGGACTTTTACCCAGGGAAGGCTATAGATCGCACCCTGGCACAACGAATAAAGGACACCTACGACAATGTAGAGAAGGGGAAGAAGGGCTACAAGGTAGCCTCCATCCAAAATGGCACAGTGCACCTAGCTTGTCAGGTGATAGCAGGCAAGCTCATCAGGAAGAATAGACCAACGTAGGTCACGAGGTTTTTTATTGACCTCATAGGAAAATGCGTTGAAGGAATGAAAATGAATTGGGCAAGCTACCTCGTCAACCAGTTGGAGCAAGATTGTTGTGAAGTGAAAGACCAGGGCTACGAGTTTCACTTCAGCTGGTCATTGATTCTTGTTGACTTCATCGCTTGGGAGATGCCAGAGGGAGAAACCTTCCCCGAAATCGAGCCATCCGAACCACTGGCCACGAGGTTCACTACCCTCTGGTATTCGAGTGACATGGCGAAGCAATGTTAGTCCAATGCGGTGTTCCACACCTATTACTTGCAGTTGAAGAGGGCCATTGAGTCCTTCCCTCGCATGATGCCAAATACACTTCATAGGTTCATGGAAATAGCAAAGTTCCACACAGACATGAAATTCATTTACATCACTGCACGTGGAGATGAACAAAAGGAAGAGCTTCGGTCCTATTACAAACTCACCGAGGAATATATGGAGGAAATAACCAAGGAATGGCCTGCGGAATTCCTTGTACCAATCTAACAGACAAAAATCTCTGACCCCGACCTCATCAGAAGTCCTTTAGTCACCCTTGAAGAGTATGATGGATCCAACAACAGCAAGAGGAAGAAGGAACAAGTACAGGAAATGCACAGCGCATCAGAGGAGACTACGCCAGATTCACCTGAAGGGGGAGGAGGTGACGAAGTAGACAAAGAAGAGGATGAAGGTAAAGAAGACAAGAAATAACAAGGCAAAGTAACACCACCTAAATATCCCCTTACATATACAGAGACATCCAAGAAAAGAAATGTTTCTCGAAAGAAACCCTCAGCATGAAAGAAGTCACACAATAATAAGCCCCACTTACAAACTATACTTGTGTTGGATGATATTGACCTCATCATCGCAGTTGTATCATATACTTCTGAGGACATTTTGCATCAAAGCGAAGACAAATAGGAGACAATGTATGACAGAATCATGGCAGAGCTCAAAGGGGTACAACAGGATCTTTATTCGAGCCGCGCAGTGTCTACTACACCATTGTCATCAGGTCGCATAGAAGAAGGAGATGAGCCTTCCCAGCTACATATAATAACATATGTGACAGAGGCTCACCTTCGATGGGTCTAGGAAGAGAAAGAGAAGTCCATAGAGGCTCCGACGCAAGAAAAGTAGGAATCCTTAGAGAAACATCGGGTTGCGCAGAAACAAAAAGACGACCTATAGGCGAAGTTTGCAGAGGGCAGAAAACAACTCCAGAAAGAAAAAGAAAAGATGCTTGCAGAGCATATTGGAGTTAAAGAAGTCGTCACTAGAGAAATTCACTCTATGTCGAGCCTGGCATAGATAGAATATGAAACAGTTGAGATCCAAGTAGGAAATCTCGTTGAATCCATTCAACATATCCAAGCAAGAGTAGCAGAATTGGAACTGCAAGCAGTGTCAATCACTCCACAAGAAGTGTGAGATCAGAGGGAAGAAATTGCCTAGAGTGCAGTCAAAATAATCAAGGCATTGGCATTAGAATGCAAGCAACTTAGCAATTGAAGTGTGCAGACCTATGATCACCTTGCAGAGGACTTCGAACTAAGGTTATTGGAGTCACATATCCAAGAATCCAAGCAACAAGAAAGGACAGTACAGGCATAGTTGAAGATACTGTCAGCGGTCGAGAAGATAAAAGGGTCACAAGAACAGTGCATAGTTCAACAACAGGTCCATGCCATCTAGAGTAAAGTCATGGAAGTGACCTAGATACTTCAGTCGGTACAGTATGAAGCCTGCACACTTTTTGAGGAGATCAAAGAATAAGGTACATAGCTAGAACAAATGGTCACCATAGTGGAACATCGCTTTGAAGGACCTGTCACTGAGAAAATCATTTAATAGCTCGTCAAGCAACAGGCTCTGGTGAACCAACAAGTCGAGGCAACTCGAGGCCTTCGAAGCAGAGTTTCCCAGATGAGAGTGACTCGGGACGAGTCGCATGTGAGTGTTGGGGGCATGTTGGCCCTTGACCAAGTTTTGGGAAACCTTGGTCGTGTTTGACCATTTTTGGGACTTCGACAGGATGGTCGAAGACGGAGCACCCAGGCAAAGCGGAGATCGCGGGATATCGATCTCTTTTATGGGATTTTTGGGTTTAGTTCTTATGTAACATGTATGGGATGTCGACCCATGGGTTTACCCATTTTTAGGCCTTATTTGTAAATGTATAAATAAGTATCTAGGCCATGTAAGAAGAATTTTGATCAAATCTAAGTTGGATTTGTGAAAGATATGAAAAGGTTGTTAAGTGCGATTAGTTGTAAGGGCTCTGTGCATACTATGTGTTGAGAACTTGCAGAGCTAAGTGCAAGTGATTGTAGGAAGGCTCTTTGTTGTGACGAACTCAGGGAAGGAGGATCTGGTGAAGTGTGTGTAGATCTCCTGTCCTATGTAGAGTTGGTTTTGTGGCTCTGTGCATGTAAGAAGATTGAAGGAACATAACAAAGAAGACGAAGAGTTGGTGGACGTAGCCCCATGCTGGGGGTGAACCACGTATATCCTGTGTTGTGATTGCTTTGTGTTATTGATGTGATTTATGCTTAGTGATGAATCTTTATGTATATTAGATACATCTAATGTAGTATTTTAGTGCTTAATAACACGAATGAATGCTAGATCTATTTGATTTTAGGTGATAAATGGTTATATAAGCTTAGATCCTATTGAATACTACGTTGTTATGTAATTAGGGTTTGAATATGTGATGTGAATAAGGGTCCAAGACTAATGAATGTTGATTGCTAAGTGCTTTCTTAAGTATTGTGATCACGGATCTATGTCCCAGCTAGGTTGTAGACACTTGAGTCATACAACCCCCCCTATCTCTACCTCGGATGAGACTTCATCTACTTCACAAGTGTTGCCAAAAGGGTCAGTAGTTAGGGTTTTGTTGGTGTGTTGTTGAAGCGTTGAACTCCGTGTCTACCCCTGTGCCAACATCAGGTTAAGCCAGGAATTTTCAAAGGATATGCAGAATGAATTTAAAATGTCATTACTTGGAGAAATATCCTTCTTTCTGGGTCTTTAGATACGTCAAAGGAACCAAGGAATTTTTGTTTTTGAAACTAGTAAGTATATCAGAGAAATGCTGAAGAGATTCGGACTAGAAGATTGCAAACCAGTTACCACTCCTATGCAAACCAGTTGCAAGTTGATCAAAGATGATGATTCAATGTCTACATACTAGAGGCATTGCAGGTCAATGATTGGTAGCTTACTATATGTGAAAACATCCAAACCAGATGTAATGTAGGAAATTGGACAAGTCAAACGATTTCAAGAAGCACTAAAGGAATCACATGTATTAACAGTGAAGAGAATTTTCAAATATATCAAAGGAACAAAAGAGTTTAGATTATGGTATCCAAAAGGAAAACATCTATCACTTATTTCCTACACAGATGAAAATTGGCCAGGTTGCATTTATGACCGACGAAGCATCAATGGAGTAGCGTTCTACTTGGGTGAGTGTTTAGTATCTTGGATAAGAAAGAAACACTCATCAATATCTTTATCTACATCTGAAGCAGAGTATATTGCAGCAACAATATGTTGTACTCGGGTTCTATGGATGAAACAAAATTTGACAGATATGCAGGTTGAGTATGATGAGCTCATTCCAATCTATTGTGATAATACAAGTGCCATCATTATCTCAAAGAACCTAGTGATGCACTCCAAGACGAAGCACATGCCAATAAAGTATCACTTTCTACGGGAACAAGTTGAAGAGAATAATATCAGAGTTGAATATGTGGGAACAAAAGAACAAGTGGCAGGCATATTTAGAAAACCACTTCCAAGAGAAGCCTTTGAATATTTTTTCCAGAGACTCGGAGTAATTTCTACTCCAAAATGAATGCTTTTGAATGCTTATATGTCTTATATTTACACCAGGAAGCACCATAAAGAGGACAAATCAGGTTGGGGGATCAGTTTTAGGAAGAGTTTAGTCAGGGGGAGTATCCCCAAGGATAGTTCAGTTAGGGGGAGCATCCCTGGATGGAAAGATACATTTTCCATTGATGACAAAGGGGGAGAGATTTGTCAAATGCAAAGGTAAATATTTGGAGAAAGAGAATAGAGGCATGGTTCCAGGGGGAGAATGAGTGATATGACTTCAGTATTGCATCAGACTATTTCCATCAATTCCAAAGGGGGAGATTGTTGATTATTTTCGTTGGTTTTCATTGATGTAAACCCTTGACGAAAGTCCGGTAGTGAATTCTGGTAGCACAAAGGTTTGGGTAATTGACCCAAGTTTGTTTGATGTATAATGGTATGATTTTTAATATATTTAAAGGTAATAATATTCTATATGGATAGAATATTTCATTCCATTTCCAGTGGTATGTGGAACGTCACATAACTCCTCACTGTTAGAGAGTTATGCCCATGTGAAGTTGGAGAACCCTCATGAGTCATCTAGAAGCCCCAAAAGGTCAAAGTAGTCAAAGTGGTTGCAAAGAAGATTTTTTTTAAATAATAAAGTCAAGTGATGAGTGTACTATAAGTCAAATTGGACAAAAAAAATGTATTTAAATAATAAAGTTAATGGAGAAATTATTAAGTGGACAAGTGGTTAGAAGTGGGTTAGCCCTAAAATCAGGAAAGTGGTTTAAGAGATTTTAGAAGGTAAATAATAAAGTGAAGTGATGAATGTACTATAAGTCAAAGTTGATACAAAATAAGTTATTTAAATAATAATTTTAATGGATAAATTACTAACTGGACAAGTGGTTAGAAGTGGGTTAACCCTGAAATAAGGAAAGTGGGTTAAGATGGTTAATAGGTAACCCCTTGAGGAAGCTACATGAAAGTATAAATAAGAGAAAGGCTCTCTGATTTTAATCACACCTGAGAATATTGCATATATAAAAGTGATTGAGGTAATCAATGGATATATAAGCTGAATTTTAGAGGGAAGGTGAAGTAAATAAGGTTAAAATTCAAGGGAGGATAAATTCTTTTGATGATGCTTTCTAAGGTATGTTATTTACAAGTCATCTCACCATTTTGTCAATAAAGTTTTTTCTATAATGATTCAGACCATGAAATTGGGAGGTCTTTGAGGAAACATATCCAAGTAGCGATGATAAACACTTTCACTTGTGGGTCATTGGTGTTTTGGATTCACACTCTGTGGAAAATAGGGTTTGTGGCTAGTCCTGAAACTAGTCTAAAACAGGTGTTTTGGGTAACAACGTCATAACTTCTTCATAACAGATCCAAAATTAAGTAAGAAAAGTTGTATTGGGTAGAGTACAGTATTTAGTACTCTATTTACCATTTTCATATCCATACAACAAATATTTTGTGCGGGACATGCTCTACAAGTTCCCTCTCTAGAATAAGCCAAAATTCAACAAGGTATGCCATTTTTGCTCCAACTCCTTTTCTGAGAGGTTCCAAGTAGTGAAACATATAGGAATTGCATAAAATACATTGAAGAACATTGTGTACTATTTTCAAATCTTTATTCATTACATGTACATATTTATTATTATTTCAAGTTAGGGTTTTTGACTAATCCAAAATTAGTTATGTGAGACTAAAGTAAAGTTTGATAAAAATGCTAGTCTCTTGTTGTTAAAGTTAAGGAAGGTTTGAAGGCATGTGATAATATACACTAGGTCTATTATAGAGTTACAAATCAGATTTGGATGATGAAATTGATGAGGGATTTTGGTTGAGGTACATGTTGGGTACATGGTTGAGACAAGTAGTTGATGAGTTGGCACATACATGAGGTGTATAGTTGATGATGTTGGTACATCTTGATGAGTCATATTTTATGTGTATTTGATGCATGATTGGTACATATTTTTTGCATGGTTGATGCACTCATTGATGGTATAGGTTGAGGTACAGGTTGGTGCATGGTTGATGCCTTTTTTTATGGTACAAGTTGATTATGGGTTCTTTGGACGGGTTATTGTGATAGGTTATTAGTACAAGTTTGGTGAATGGTTGATGCATTTGTTTATGGTACATGTTGAGGTACTGGTTGATGTATGGTACATGTTGGTGTAGGTTATTGGTACAGGTTGTTACAGGTTGATTACATGTTGATTGGTACAAGTTTACATCAGTATATCTCAGAGTGATAGTGTGACAATGGTTCCATCATTCTACTTCTACGGGGTGATTGGACAGGGCTAGGACAAGAGGGTGTGGCCACCTTCTAGTTGTAGCCAAATAATTTGGGAGTTGGAGCTTCCCTCAGGTTGTAGCCTGAGAAACTAGGGGGTTGTAGACTCCTTCTGGTTGTAGCCAGTGAATTGGGGAGTTGGAGCTTCCTTCAGGTTGTACCCTGAGAAACTAGGGGATTGGAGCCTCCTTCTAGTTGCATCTCGAAAACAAAGGAAGTTGGTGCTTCCTGTTGAAACATATATATTTTTCTAAAACATTAGACTTTAAAAGTTTAATGTTGTTTAAATAAAGACAAATGCGCACTTGGAAACTACCATCGATAAAGTCTTATGATTAATACAATGCTCTAAAATATTTTCAAGTTATGGGGCCGCCCTTTCTTTAAAAAGTCAAATCACTAAGACATCTTTCAAGGTATTGAGTTTCAGGGTTTCATAATACTAACAATTAGACATACAAAGAACTCCAAAGTCCCAATATGAAAAGTCGCGAAACTAATTTGAATTAAATCGAGTTAATTAAACAATTAAAATGATTAAAGATAATTAACCTTATTGCAACTTCATGTTTCAGGAATCCTGCCTCAAATGATAACTTAAACCCCCGATATGTGAAGTCGTAAAATCATCAATTAATCGCGATTATTTATAAACGTTAAACATGATTAATATTAATTAATCAATCACGATTTTGCGATTCAGGAATCATAGCTTGAATTAAAATAGGTTAAACCAGGACCTGAAACCCCGAAATGGATTAAGGTAAAACATAATTAATTAACGTATAAAATTGATTTATTAACAATTAAAACACTTTTATTTTACCATTGAGTTTATGTTGATTGCAATACAAGTGATTTCAAATTTCTTTTCTGATCACGAAAATTGACCATTAATGTTATTAAATGACTAGCATGGCGAAATGATTTCTAATAAGATCATGTTTTAATGCCCAAATATTTTAATTAATATAATTAAACGTATTGTTAGTGAAGGTATATGCAGATCAAGGCATCTAAGGAAAGAAAGACTTTTTCATTTTCAATTACATTCACATTTTGGTAGATCCTGCTTAGTGAAATACTCAGTCATGTGCATTTCCTATGATAGATAACAGGTGTTTAAGAATTGCTACCATGCCTCCATGAAAAGCAACTAAAGAAACTAGTGAGATTTTAGGCCAGAGTTCAGAGGTTATCTCAGACACCTCACCCATAAGTATAAACACAGTTAAAAACTGGACGAATGTATTCAACATCCTATAGTACGAACTAGTAAAATGCCTTGATGATTCAAGTGAAAACGAAAAGGAAGACTTATCTACCAAACACAAGACTATTTATTTGTTAGAGATGCATAAGGTAGCAACGAGGCTAAGTATTTTACCCTACAATGACATGATTCGATGGTCACTCGATCATGTGGATATCCCAATTAGAACTATATTCGATTCTCAGAAGGTAGTTGTTGGGTCATTTCGGTCGAAACACATATAGGTGATGTATAAATTTTCTTCAACACCAAACTTCATTTACAATGCCATTTTTCTAGAGAATTTTAGCAAGAAGGAGTGTGATCAATATGGAAAGAATCTTTTCGACTTGATCACAGACTAGTGCTCCCTCCCAAAACATTTTAGAGCCGATTCTCACAGAATATACTCAATCTCATCGCTAGAACCACAGTTCATGTATATAGCCATGATGATGTCTAGACTTTATGGAAGAGAGAACACAACCCATTTCTTTCTACCATGGGTACCCATTATACACACAGTGGAAGAAGGGTATTCTTTCGACTAGCCCAAGATATTGTTGGACAGACTGGCTAGTGAAATTACATAATGACAGGCAAAGAAAGCTAAAGGGAAATTAGCTTCATTCTTCATGTTAGCTTATATTATGGACACCATCTATTTCATGATGCCTTTCCCGCTGATGGGCTGGAGCTGGAATCCAGATAGTGCAGAACCAATTCATATGTATCATTCAAAAATCTGGGAAGACAAGGTGAAGGATTTATTTTATGAAATTTGTAATTGGGTAGTGGTGCCAATGCACATTACTATTTTTGGTCAATCACCTCCTAGAATTTTAGACATAGTTATGGCTAACCTAGATAAAGTGGAAAACTGGTACATCGAGGAACACTTCTCCTATATCGGAGTTTTCGGTTGCTCAGTTCCCCCATATGTTTTACCACAATTTTTACCAGACCGTCTGGTGTGCCTCAAGGTCGCACGACAAACTGTACTCGATGGGATTAGAAAAGAGCTCAAAGCAGTGTAGAAAATGGTATGGCCATCGTTTCCCTTACATATTGGTGCATTTTCTTTATTGGATTTTGGCCACTCCAAAGTGGAGGTTGCGGCCTTAGAGGAAATAAAACTGGTTAGCATTGAATTTAATAAGCACGACCTGCAGAAAGTTGTTGGTAACCATATGGCCAGTTGAAATCTTAAAAAGTATTAACATGAAGAATCCCCTCAGGACGAAGTGTTCCGAGGGGTAATATCTTACCAAGACGTTATGAGCCAAGTTCGAGGTTTAACACCTAATAAAATGATTGATTTTTACAACTTCCAAAAACACCAAAGAAGTAGTGTTCTGAAAGTGTTAAAAGGGGAAAACCCAATGTCTCTTGCTACATAGAAAATAGAGACTCGGAATCCAGAAGTTGAAAGATCTAGCAAACAAGAAGTCCCAGAAAACTCAGAGAAATCTGAGATCTTGACTCAAGAAAAATATATCTCAGCAACAGAGGTATCTGATAACCAGGCCAAAGATCAAGCAAAGACATTAAAAAAGCAAGGAGAAGATAATATATTGTCTTCACTAGAGAAATCAACTACAGATGGAACCAGAAAACAGTTATCCACATAAATCGGCAACCCCATTCAGGTTTTCACGCCCTTACAGTTCACCAGAGGAAACCCCAATGCAAAGGTAATACTCATAGGAGATCTCACGCCTATCCCTATTGAAGAGATACCTCCTTCCGATTTTTTTTCAGTGAGAAAAGGAAAGTTGTGGTGAAGAAGGAAATGCACCAGAAAGAGGGTGCAACTGTCAAAAATCACAGAGTATTATTGGATGGAACAAATTTGGAAGAAGAATATTTTTCTGAAGAGGTAGCAGGCTCTTTGGGATATTTTGCAACAACTAACCTATTCTTAGTTGATAATCTGAAATAAAAACTGAAGCAGAAGAACCAGGTGATAAGTCAGTTGCAAAATCAAATAAGGACTAAAGAAAAGAATGTCAGAGATGAAGTCAATAAAGGGCTTGAACAAGCTAGAGCTAGTGATAAACAATAAATCCAACTGCTCAAGTCTAGTCTTGATGAGATGCATAAGAAGACGCAAGTGAGTGAAAGAAATACTATCCAGCAAGATGAGTTGGTAAAACGATTACAAGACAAGGTCAGTTCCACTGTGAAAATGGTTGTGGATGTAGCACTATTTCAAGCTCAAGCATTGAAAGTGCTAAAGAAATTGGAAATACAACAACAGAGCCTTTTTGCTAAGGTAGGAATCATCCAAAATCATTTTCGGTAGGTAAAGCAATCATTGGAGAATATTGGTTTCAGAGCAAAAGAGGCTACTGCAACCCAAATCACTTTTCAAGAAGCGGTCGTGTCATCTACTAGAGAAGAAATATCTATAACTCCCAAATTGACTGTTGCAGAGTAAGTCAGAGATGATATAATATTAAAGATATGGGAGGCCAATATAGCCGAGAGTAAAAGAATAGCTAAGGAAATAAAAGAGGATTGTGAAGAGATTTTTCATTTGCTTAACAAAGAATCACTAGGCCTCAGAAAGGATGATTGTTCTGAAATACTAGGATAGATCAACATTGTAAAGCATCAACTTGATATCAAAGAAAACTTAGAGGCATCCCAGGCTGAAATTTCACAACTTAAGCAGGTTGACATCGCTCAAATAGATGGATGGTTGGTAAAGCCAAATTTACAATTAGAGTCAATGATTTCTGAATATAAAAGAATAGAAGATAGGTTGCCACAATTACAAAAGAAGTTGTATATTTTTGAGGCAAAAGATGTGACAAAACCTTCTAGACTATTAGTACAATTTTTAAGCAAGTGTGGCGAATGTCTTGAGCGAGGTAAATGGAGTACCTCAAAGAATCAATGAAGTAACATGTGCATATTTGTTTATGTTGGTAAGAGAAAGAGATAGAGAAGAACCAAGTGAAACAGTTCAAGTTTTCATTTTGTAACCGTCATTACCTAGGAATAACGAGAATTCCAACCGCCTAGGGTTGAAAATATCTTGTATAAATATATTTTCAAAAGACTAAAGAGAGGTTGGATTTTTTCCATATGTAGTTGAGAAAGCTCTCCTCACTGAGGATTAATCCAAATACAAATTAGAGATTCCACATTTCGTTCATTTGAGTTATGTGTTATTTTGTTTTTCCACATTCTGTTATATTTTTATATATCTCTTTAATGAATTCTTAATCACAATTTAGTACAACATCTATTGTGGTTACGTTTCATTTAGTAATTTAATAGTGCACAGATTTTCCTCTTTTTTACTATTAGTAAATACAAGACCTATGATTTAATTGGATTACTACATTATATGCTTCATTTAAGGTTATATCATCTATTTTCTTCTCCTGTAGAAAAGTAATATTCTTTTGTAATAGATGCCTTGCTTTGTCTAACAGCTTTATGTTTTTCTCTCATTACACCCATGCTTTTAATTTTAACATAGACATGAAAGACGACCTCTAAGTTGTTATGCTGTTAATTCATTTTTAGGAATTTTTCTCACATAACAGAGGTAGAAAACACAAACACTAAAAACCTCCTTTATTTCTAGATGCCTTGACATTATACTTTGAAGCCTTAAGTATTAACTCAGGAACAACATTTTTTTGGCGTCGTTGCCGGGGAACAGAGAAACAAAGTTATGTTTCCCTGGGAGAATGACATTTGTCAGTTTCTCTCTTTGATAGTGAACAAAGATTGAAATACATTATAAGGCTAATTTTTATCTTTCACTTGGCGACTCCGAAACTAATAAAATGGCATTTAGTCAAAGAAATACCAAAAAGAATCCAGATGGTAAGCAAATTTCACCTATATCTGACCCTGAAAAACTTTTGAAACCAAGGGAATATCTTAAAAAGACTACTGCATCAGGAAGTAAAGTTTATCAACCCAAATCTAATACTAGGGTTTTGTTTGAGCAATTAACTCCGCAAGATGATTTTACCCAAGTCTTTTCTAAAGAAACATTTACTGTTAAAATTGAAACCAAAACCCTTAAACCTGAGTTGGTTTCACTTGAGATTAAATATGAGACTGTTCCAACTATCTCCTTTACCAATAAAGGTAAAAAATCCATCTCAATACCCGCTTCAATTGATATTTCATCAGTTCCCGAAGTCAATCTTACAACTTCCCAAAGTTTTGAAGAAGACATCTTATACTCTGACTTGACTCCAGTTGGTTCTCCTATTTATACATCTTGTAAATTGGAAGAACCTAGCCCTCATTTCCCTCTTCCCTCTATTTATTATTTTCTATCTCCTGAATCTTTTTCTCTTAATCCTAAAGGGGTTGAAAGGTCATTACACATTCTTAAAAATATTTCCTATAATCTTGAAATTTCATCTCATAAATTATCAATGGCTTCAGTCGGAGTAGGTTGTGTTGGAGGTGTTGTCAGAGGTGGTGTCGGAGGTGTTGGAGGTGTTGGATATGGTGTTGGGGGAGGAGTAGGAGGCACTCAAGGACCGCCCCTATCTCCTAGAATTTTTTCTAAAGTAGTCGCTAGGTATGCTCCTTTGGTCCTCCCAGTCCCCCTTCATGATTTAGAGGAAAATTATATGAAAAACCTGCCAAAGTTCACCGGAGAGGGAGACTTAACCGCAACTGAGAACATAAATTTCTTCGATTAATTCGTTGATATCCTTGTCCTTGAGAACGAGGATGTTTATTGGAGGCTTCCAGTTCAAGCTTTCGAAGGACATGTAAGAACCTGGTTTCAAGGACTGCGAGAAGATTCCATAGGATCATATGATGAGTTAGAAAGCGCCTTTATTAGACAATGGGGAGAAATAAAATATCACCTTTATTATCTAACCGAGTTTGGAGCTTTAAGGAAGAAAAATTCGAAAACAGTTATTGAGTTTACTCAAAGATTCAATAAATTTTATAATAAGATTCCAGTTGAGGTTAAACCTTCCCAAGCTGCAGCCAAAGTAAATTTTGTTGGGGATTTTGATCGTGATTTTTCTCTGTTGTTGAGGGAAAGAAGATCTATCGACCTCACTAAAATGCAAGACGATGTTGTAGAAATTGAGTCAAATATGATGGCATCAGGAAATTTAAAGGCTAAATTCGAACCGGGAAATAAAGAAACCAGATGATACAGAGAACAAGCAGGACCCTCTGGATCTGGGAGGTCCTCAAAAGATAAGATGAACGACATGGAAAAAATAATTAAAGAATTGTCAAATAAAATCTCGAAAATGGAATTGGACCAATCTAAAAATGATCAGTGCCCTAGAAAAGATGTCAAAAGAAATCCTAATCCTCAAATCCAACAAAGAAAGATCAAGAATGAAGATCAAAATATTCAGGCCCCCTTTAAGAATGAAAATTTTATAGGAGGAGAAGACCTGCAAAAACTTTGAGGAGTTAGAAGAAGATATGAATAATATTGGTGATGATTGCCAAGAACCATTTTTTACGAGTCAAGATTATGAAAAGTCTCTAAATACATAATGTTGATCTAATCATGATGAAAGAATAAATAATATAGAGGAATGTGCTTATCAAGGAATCATCGATAATATAATGGTTGAACTTCAACAGAAGTATAATCTGAGGCCTAGAGATAGAAATATCACAACTGCTCAACCAAAGAAAATTCTCTCGAAGAGAAAAGATAATGAGAAAACTTCATTGTTAGCTGAGACACAGAATGTCAAAACAAAACTAGTCGAAACCCAGACTGTAAAAACAAACCCGGTTGAAACAAAAGCAACACAAACCGATAAATCAAAAAAAAAAAAGAGATAGAAATCCAAACTAGGGAAGTCGATAAGACAACGAGAAATTTCAATCTAGAGAATGAGATTAGTAAGATCAAGATCCCTGTACCTCTGGCTGAATTGGAAAAAAGCCCTACATACAAAAAACAAATTGCTAAAATGATAATTTTTTCGAATACTGAAAGTCAAGACGACGTCATAAATTAGGAGATGATAAACTGAATATAATTTTTGGTCTACATTTTGAAGGTGCCAGCAATATTGTCGCTCATTTTTACATTACCCTAACTGTGCATGATCATCTTCTTCATAATTTCATGTTGGAGTCTGGATCCTCCCACAATGTGATGCCCAAAGATATTATGGATAGACTTGGTCTTGAGATTACTCGACCATACGAATATCTATATTCTTTTGATTCGAGAAAAGTTATATGTGTGGGTATGATTAAAGATTTAGTTGTAAATATTGTGCAGATTCCTGTAAAAAGTGTTCTGATGGATATGGTTGTTGGTGACATACCTCCAAAGTATGGCATGTTGTTATCCAAGTCGTGGGGTTCCAAACTGGGAGGATCCCTTCAGCTCAACATGACATATGCTACAATCCCAGTCTTCGGTGGACAATTTACCTTCTTGTACAGAGAGACAAGGTTGGCATATATAGTAAGTGATCCACTAAACCCAAATAATTACCCTTTTTATGTCTCATATCAGGATTTAGGAAATTGTATTTTATCCATTGATGATGATTTAGAGGACTGTATAGAAGAAAATTGTAAAGAAAAAAGAAAAATTAGAAAAAAAAAATAAAGATGTATATAGTACTGGAGTTTGGAAAATGTATTTCGATGGTGCTTCATCTTGTGAAGGAGTAGGAGATGGAGTTTTGTTTGTGGCACCTGGAGATGAGTTTATTATCCCTTTTTCTTATAGGTTGCAGTGGGACATCGATTATACTACTAATGTATGTGAATATGAAGCCTTGTTCTTAGGATTAGAGGCTCTAAGGAAGTTGAAAATTAAAAACTTGGAAGTCTATGGTGATGTGGAATTAATTATAAAAAAGATAAATCATCAGTATCAGGCTAAAAACCCAAGGTTAAGGTCTTACAGAAATTGTTCCTGGGATCTAATTGACATTTTTTTCTCATCAGTTAAAGTTCACTACATTCCCAGAACAGAAAATCAACAGGTAGATTCATTGGCCAAATCGGCCTCAACGTTTGTACCTCCTATGGACTTCAAATTGAAATATCATATAGAAATGAGGCATAGACCATCAATACTTAACAGTATACAACACTAGAAAGTCTTTGAAGATGATGAGAAAATCAAACAATTTTTAGAGATGGTGGATGAATTTGCTAAAATGCATATTGATCAAGAAAATTAGAATGACCTTGTTTGGATTATGAAGGAAGGAGTAGATCCTCAAGAGTTTCAAGATAAAATTGATAATCACTGCATGTTGTTATTGAAAAATAATCAGATCCCTAAAGGTTTGATTCCCTTGGAGATATTATTTAATCATGGCGATATTCCCTTGAAATCTACTTTACAGCCTCAGCTTGAAGAAGTTGAAGACTGTGATATAGGCACTAAGGAAACTCCAAGGTTGGTTAAAATATCCAAATACATGTCTCCTAAAATAAAAAACAAATATGTTTAGTTTCTCAAGTAGTATAAGGATGTTTTTGCTTGGTCCTATGATGAATTAATAACTTATGACACCACCATAATCAAACACAAGATTTCTCTAAAGCAAGGTGTTCAACCATTCAAGAAAAAGCTCAGACAGATAAATCCTATTCTACTGCCTATGATAGAGAAATAGGTAAAGAAGCTTCTGGATGCCAAGATAATTGTCCCACTCAGATACTTTGAATGGGTAGCTAATATAGTTCCTGTCAGAAAGGAAAATGGTGAAATCAGACTGTGTGTTGACTTCAAAAATTTAAATAGATCATCACTCAAAGATAACTATCCATTGCCTAAAATGGATCATGTATTGGAAAAGGTGGTAGGAGAGAATAGAATGTCTATGATTGATGTATTTTTAAGCTATAATCAAATTGCAGTTCATGAGGATGATAAAGACAAAACCACATTCACTACCCCATGGGGTACTTTTATGTATGATAAAATGTAATTCGGTTTAATGAACACAGGAGCCACTTTCCAACGAGCCATGGACATTGGTTTTGTTGGTGAAAGAGATAAGTTCATTGTTATTTATATTGATGATCTAACTGTGTTTTCTAAATCTGATGCAGAGCACCTGTTGCACCTTAAACAAACATTTGAGAAATGTCAGAAATTTGGTTTGTCTATGAATCCCAAGAAATATCATTTTTCTAGGAAGGTAAACTCTTGGGCCATATAGTATAAACAAATGGAATTAAAATTGATCCAAAGAAGGTCGAAGCTATAGATACTATTAATATTCCTAAAAATAGAAAAGAGATCCAGTCATTTTTACGAAAAATATTTTTCATAGGAAGATTCATCCCAAACTTCGTTGAAATTGTAAAATTGATTACATATATGCTCAAGAAAGGCAGCGAGGTCAAGTGGACACGCGAGGCTAAGGCATCATTCAAACATATTAAAAAGGTCATAGGTGAAGCACTAGTTCTGGCAAGCCAAGATTATATGAAATAATTCTTGATTTTTTCATTCACCTTTGAACATACTATTGCAGTCGTACTATTACAAAATAATGGTGAGGGTTTTCAGTAGCCAATTGCATTTTTTATTAAAAGTCTCAGAGATGCTGAGTTAAAATATGATATATTGGAAAAAAAAGATTACACAATGGTGAAAGCCCTAAAGGATTTTAGGACCTACGTACTACATTCTAAAATAATTGCATATGTACCCACCAATTCTATTAACGATATATTGGTTCAACCCGATAGCGATGGAAGGAGGGGTCGATGGATTGCTAAAATTCAGGAGTTTGACCTGGAAGTAAAACCAGCCAAACTTGTTAAAGGTCAAGGTTTGGCTAAGCTATTAGCTGAATCAAATTTTAGATAACTCAAAATAAATCATCGACAAGAGTATGAGGGATTTTTAGATATAAATGAACTTGATGTTACTATACCTGTAACCTAAATTTCAGAAAAATTCTCTTCTTCATCTTGGTATAGTGACATTGTTTCATATCTTCTGACTCTTCAATGCCCGAGTGACCTAACTCCATCTAAAGCTAGAACATTGAAGTTACATGCAGTAAAATATTACATTGTAGATGGTCAACTATATTCGAAGGATCCTCTGGGTTTCTTACTGAGTTGTTTAGTAGAATCTGAAGCAAAGAAAGTTATCAATGAATTTCATGAAGGAGTGTGTGGAGGACATCATCCATGGAGAGAAAGGACCTACAAAATCCTAAGAGATGGATATTATTGGCCGAAATTATTCAATGATGTGAACACTAAGGTCATATCTTGTAATCCATGTCAATTGTTCACAAGAAAGAAAAAGATTCCTGCACTACCTTTGGTTCTAGTTAAAGCTGAAGTCTCGTTTCAACAATGGGGCCTTGATTTCATTGGTAAAATAAATCCACATTCTACTGCTCAACATAAGTGGATTTTGACTGCTACTGATTATTTTACAAAATGGGTAGAAGTCATTTCTACGTGAAACACAACAGACATAGTGGTGATCAGTTTCTTGGAAGAGAACATTCTATCAAGATTTGGATGTCCTTGGAAAATAGTTATTGATAATGCACAAGCATTCAAATCCATGGCCATGATCATTTTTTGTCAAAAGTACAACATTTTACTAGGACATTCTATGGCTTATTATCCACAAGGTAATGGATTAGCCGAGTCATCGAATAAGATCTTGATAACCATAATTAAAAAAGTGTTGACTGAAAATAAGAAAAAATGGCATGTACATTTCAAATATTCTTTATGGGCTAACAAAATAGGCACAAAAAGATCCATCGGAATGTCCCCATTCTAGATGGTGTATGGTATTGACATTGTTTTACCTATAAATCTTGCGCTGCCTATAATGAAAATCTGGAAAGACTCAAAAGAAGAGCCAAATGACATCACCAAAAGAATAAATCAAATCATTGAAGTTCAACAAAATACGGCTGAAGTAGATGAAAAACTACAGAAGTATCAGAATAACATGAAAGCTCTGTTTGACGAGAAAGCTAAAGATAGGAAATTTCTCCCTAGTGATTTGGTTTTAAAGTGGGAAGCCAGGAAAGAAGATGTGGGGAAGCACGGTAAATTTGATCATATCTGGTGTGGACCGTATAAAATTTCAGCCTCTCAAGGAAAGAATGCATTTTTATTACAAAATCTTGACGGAAAGATTCTTAATGCCCCTATCAATGGGCATTACCTCAAGCATTTCATGCAGTAATATAATTCCAAAATCTCATTGTACATATCGGTTTGGTTTTCACTTTTTGTTATAATTTCCATCCTTTTGGTAAGTTGTTATGTTCATTGTAAATAGAAACAGGTTAGTTGATTTCATCATATATATATGTGTGTGTGTGTGTGTGTGTGTGTGTGTGTGTGTGTGTGTGAAACAAGTAGGTTTCCAATCAGCAAAGATTTCCTGATATCTTTCATGATTCATCTCATTACAGGATACAGGCTAATAACCGAGAGACAATATCTTGTAGGAATCAATGCTCACATTGAATTTCTCTCGAAACAGGTGATAAAATAATGGTTTGCTTGGCTGAAAATATAGAGAAAATATGAGGTATGAACTTCTGCCCTGGCAACCCAGGTGAAAATTTTCAAAAAAAATATATTAATGAAATTGTCTGAAGTTTTATCTGCACTAATATTGTCATCTGATTTACAGTCAGAGGGTTACAAAATTATAGAATAATTCTCAATTTTCTCCCTCTAGATAAAAAAATACATATAAAGGGAACTTTTCTTCCTAGTATTCAAACAGGAAAAAGAGCTTCACCTTAACTCTGCAAACTTAAGAACAAGTCTCTCACATGAGAATAGGCGGAAATCGTGATGATATTCCTAACTTTAACTGAAATACAAAGTATGTTTGGACTAATCCTAATTACTTTAACCTCTTTACCAGATTTAAAATAATTGATTTCGCTCAAGGAAAGTCCCTGGAAAATAAAATTCCCCATGAAAACTTCCTAGTAAGCGAAGTTGTTTTGATATTCAAGAGAGGATTAGTCCAGAGTAATCAAAGCGATTTATCATACCTCTAGTGCTAAAATGTAAATAGATATTATCCATGGTATATTTTATTATATACAAATTGATTGCCCCCACTTCATGTTTTAAAATATAAGACAGATGGTGAAACAAAATTACTTAATGATTACTCTCATCTGGTCCAAAGGAGATGATGAAAGTAAATCCATTCAATGATTGCCCTCATCTCAACATTTAAATGCAAAGTCATTAATTGAAGTGGTTAAAGGAAATTCAATAGGGAAATTAGATAACTTCACCTAGGTACTGAACAAGCTCGCTGGCAGTGAAGCAATATCTATGATATCTATAAGGTTGTTATACATGTATTATAATGTACCCTAGTAACTAATTCTTTCTCAGGCTAGATCTACATTCTAAGCTAACGTGGGACTCCCTGTTTAAAACATTAAAATCACTTTGCCTTGATGTGAATAAAATCGAACAAAGTCTGATAGATTGGTTAAGGTTGTTTTGATTGTCTCAAGAAATTCTAAAATCAGTTTTTAAGAAAAGGAAGCATTTTAAGCCTGAATTCAAAATTGATGAATGACTAAGTTTTGAAAGTTTTCAAAGATATGGATGAAGTCTCAAGTTATTTTGTGTGTCTTCTTTCAGAATGTGTTTCACAGAGCTGCAATAATGACTCGATTAACCCAATAAAGGCACTCGGTCTATTCTTCTTCTCGTCCTGCAAAGAAATAAGATCCCTAGATGGAGCCTATGTTGAAACATATATATTTTTCTAAAACGTTAGACTTTAAAAGTTTAATGTTGTTTAAATAAAGACAAATGTGCACTTGGACACTACCGTCGATAAAGTCTTGTGATTAATCCAATGGTCTAAAATATTTTCAAGATATGGAGCCGCCTTTTCTTTAAAAAGTCAAATAACTAAGACAACTTTAAAAGTATTGGGTTTTGGGGTTTCAAAATACTAACTATTAGACATGCAAAGAACTCCAAAGTCACGATATGTGAATTCATGAAACTAGTTTGAATTAAATCAAGTTAATTAAACAATTAAAATGATTAACGATAATTACCCTTATCGCAACTTCATGTTTCGGGAATCCTACCTCAAATGATAACTTAAACCCTCGATATGCGAAGTCACAAAATCATCAATTAATCGCACTTATTTATAAACATTAAACATGATTAATATTAATTAATCAATCACGATTTCATGATTCGAGAATCATAGCTTGAATTGAAATAGGTTAACCCAAGACCTGAAACCCCAAAAAGGATTAAGGTAAAACATAATTAATTAACGTATAAACTAGATTTATTAACAAATAAAACACTTTCATTTTACCATTTAGTTTATGTTGATTGCGATACGAGTGATTTGAAATTTCTTTTCAGATCATGAAAATTGACCATTATTGTTATTAAATCACCATCTTGGGGAAATGATTTCAAATAAGATCTTGTTTTAATGCCCAAATATTTTAATTAAAAGAATTAAGCATATTGTTAGTGAAGTTATATGTAGATCGAGGCATCTAAGGAAAGAAAGACTTTTTCATTTTCAATTACATTCGCATTTTGGTATAGCTTTCTTAGCGAAATAATTAGTCTTGTGCGTTTCCTGTGACAGATAAAAGGTGTTTAAGAACTGCTACCATGCCGCTACGAAAAGAAGCTAAAGAAACTAGTGAGAATTCAGGCCAGAGTTCATAGGTTATCTCAGACACCTCACCTAGAAGTATAAACACAGTTAAAACCTCGACGAATGTATTCAACATCCTACAGTATGAACTAGTAAAATGCCCTGATGATTCAAGTGACAATGAAAAGGAAGACATATCTACCAAATACAAGACTATTTATCAGTAAAAAATGCATAAGGTAGCAACGAGGCCGAGTATTTTACCCTACAATGACATGATTTGATGGGCATTGGATCATGTGGATATCCCAACTAGAACTATATTCAATTCTCAAAAGGTATTTGTTGGTTCATTTCAGCTGGAACACATACAGGTGATGTATAAACTGTCTTCAACGCAAAAATTCATTTACAATGCCAGTTTTCTAGAGAATTTTAACAAGAAGGAGTGTGATCAGTATGGAAAGAATCTTTATGACTTGATTAAGGACTGGTGCTCACGCCTCGAAATGTTTAGAGTCATTTCTCACAGAATACATTCAATCTCATTGCTAGAACCACAGTTCATGTATATATCCATGATGATGTGCAGACTTTATGGAAAAGAGAACACAACCCATTTCCTTCTACCATGGGTACCCATTATACACATAGTGGCAGAAGAGTATTCTTTTGACTAGGCCAAGATATTGTGGGACAGTCTAGCTATTGAAATTATAGAATACCAGGCAAAGAAAGACAAAGGGAAATTAGCTTCATTCTTCATGTCAACTTATATTATGGACACCATCTATTTCATGATGCCTTTCCCACTGATGGGCTAGAGTTGGACTCTAGATAGTGCAGAACCAATTCATTTTTATCATTCAAAACTCTAGGAAGAAAAGGTGAAGGATCACTTTTATGAAATTTGTAATTGGGTAGAAGTGCCAATGCACATTGCTATTTTTGGTCACTCACCTCCTAGAATTTCAGACGCATTTGTGGCTAACCTGGATAAAGTGGCAGACTGGTACATCGAGGAACACTTCTCCAATATCAGAGTTTTCGGTTGCTCAGTTCCCCCATATGATTTACTGAAACTTTTACTAGACCAAATGGTGTGCCGCGACGTCACACGACAAATTGTACTCGGTGGGATTAGCAAAGAGCTCAAAGAAGTGCAGAAAAAGGTATGGCCATATTTTCCCTTATAGATTGGTGCATTTTATTTATTGTATTTCGGCCACTCTAAAGTGCAGGTTATGGACTTAGAGGAAATAAAACTGGTTAACATTGACTTTAAGAAGCATAGACCGTAGAAGGTTGTGGGTAACCATATGGACAGTTGAAATCTTAAAAAGTATGAACATAAAGAATATTCTCAGGATGAAGAGTTCCATGGGGTGAGATCTTACCAAGAAGTTCTGAGTCGAGTTCGAGATTTATCACCTGATAAAATGATTGATTTTTACAACTTCCAAAAACACCAAATAAGTCATCTTATGAAAGTGTTACAAGGGTAAAACCTAATGTCTCTTGCTACACAAAAAATAGAGACCCAAAATCCAGAGGTCGGAAGCTCTAGCAAACAAGAAGTCCCAGAAAATTCAGATAAATCTAAGATCTAGACTCAAGAAAAAGATATCCTGGCAATAGAGGTATCTGATAACCAGGCTAAAGATCAAGCAGAGACATTAACAAAGCAAGGAGAAGATAAGCTATTGTCTTCACCAGAGAAATCAACTACAGATGGAACTGGAAAACAGTTATCCACATAAATCGGCAACCCCATTTAGGTTGGAATGCCCTTACAGTTCACCAGAGGAAACCTCAATGCAGAGGTAATACTCATAAGATATCTCATGCCTATCCCTATTGAAGAGATACCTCCTTTCGATTTCTTTTTCCGTAAGAAAAGGAAAGTTGTGGTGAAGAAGGAAATCCACCAGAAAGAGGGTGCAACGGTCAAAAAGGAGAGAGTACTATTGGACGGACAAAATTTGGAAGAAGAATATTTCACTACAGAGGTAGCAGGCTCTTTGGGAGCGTTTGCAAAAGCTAACCTATTCTCAATTGGTAATCTGAAAGAAAACTTAAAGCAGAAGAACCAGGTAATAAGTCAGTTGCAAAATAAAATAAGGACTACAGAAAAGAATGTTAGAGATGAAGTCAATAAAGGGCTTGAACAAGCTAGAGCTAGTGATAAACAAGAAATCCAACTTCTCAATTCCAGTCTTGATGAGATGCATAAGAAGATGCAAGTGAGTGAAAGACATACTATCCAACAAGATCAGTTGGTAAAACAATTACAAGACAAGGTTAGTTCCACTGAGAAAATGGTTGTGGATGTAGCACTATTTCAATCTCAAGCATTTAAAGTGCTAAACAAACTGGAAATAACACAAAAGAGCCTTTTTGATAAGGTAGGAATCATCCAAAATCATTTTTGGTAGGCAAACCAATCATTGGACAATATTGGTTTCAGAGAAAAAGAGACTACTGCATCCTGAATCACTTTTCAAGAAGCGGACGTGTCATCTTCTAGAGAAGAAATATCTATAACTCCCAGATTGACTATTGTAGAGAAAGTCAAAGGTGATATAATATTAAATACATGGGAGGCCAATATAGCCGAGAGTAAAGGAACGGGTAAGGAAATAAAAGAGGATTGTGAAGAGATTTTTCATTTTCTTAACAAATAATCACTAGGCCTCGGAAAGGATGATTCTTCTGAAATACTAGGATAGATCGACATTGTAACGCATCAAATTGACATCAAAGAAAACTTAGAGGTAGCCCGGGTTGAAATTTCACTAAAGTAGGTTGACATCACTCAAATAGATAGATGGTTGGTAAAGCCAAATTTACAGTTACAGTCAATGATTTCTAAAGATAAAAGGATAGAAGACAGGTTTCCACAATTACAAAATAAGTTGTATCTTTTTGAGGCAAAAGACATGGCAGAACCTTCTAGACTATTAGTACAATTTTTAAGTAGGTGTGTTGAATGTCTTGAGCGAGGTAAAGAGAGTACCTCAAAGAATCAATGAAGTAACAGGTGCATATCTGTTTCTACTGGTAAGAGAAAGATATAGAGAATAACCAAGTGAAACGGTTGAAGTTTTCATTTTGTAACCATCATTACCTAGGAATAACAAGAATTCCAACTGCCTAGGGTTGAAAATCTCTTGTATACATATATTTTCAAAATACTAAAGAGAGGTTGGATTTTTTCCATGTGCAGTTGAGAAATCTCTCCTCATTGAGGATTAATACAAATACATATCAGAGATTCCACATTTCATTCATTTGAGTTATGTGTTCTTTTGTTTTTCCACATTCTGTTATCTTTTTATATATCTATTTGATGAATTCTTTAATTGCAATTTAGTACAACATCTATTGTGGTTACTTCTCATTTAGTAATTTAATAGCTCACATCTTTTCCTCTGTTGTATTGTTAGTAAATACAATACCTATGAGTTAATTGGATTACTACATTATATGCTTCATTTAAGGTTATATCATCTATTTTCTTCTCCTGTAGCAAAGTAAGATTCTTTTGTAATAGATGCCTTTCTTTGTCTAACAACTTTATGTTTTTCTCTGATTACACCCATGCTTTTAATTTTAACTCAGACACAAAAGACGACCTCTGATCTATTATGATGTTAATTCATTTTTAGGAATTTTTCTCACTTAACAGAGGTAGAAAACACAAACATTAAAAACCTCCTTTATTTCTGGATGCCTTGACATTATACTTTGAATCCTTAAGTATAAACTCAAGAACAACACTTCCAACGAATGTAATTCTTAAAGACATATAAGAAAAAGCATTATGTGGTTTTCTCCTACTTTGGGTTTCCACGTAAAAACACTGGTGTATTGTGTATGTGTATGATTTCTAATTTGTTCATTGTTTATTTACTCTACAACTATTGGATATTGATAATGCTACATTGATATAAAAATTGCATTTTGTGGTTAAAAAGGATTATTTCTCTATTATTGATTCACCCCCCCTCTCAGTAATCCAACAACCCTAAGAAAATATCTTTAGAAGAAATATATGCAGCAGAATAGCACCAAAATATTGGATTAGATCATCAGCAGTCAAAGGCCATACTATGATAGGTCTGGTATAGGATACAACCATATGAAAACTAAGAAAGGTTCAATCTCCAAGACAATATAACATGACGCTGAAAAAAACACCTATGCATAAATAGTCAAAGATACCCAAGAAGAAAATCATTGATGAACTAGACCACCTGGAAGATTCATAAAATAGAACCAACAATCAACAACATATAAAGAAGAAGAAGGATTTATAAGAGAAACACCATTCAGAAGATCCCATACATCTAGGTATTAAACTTTTTTTTCTTGGTTTATTCTATTCTTGTAACAATTTTGGTCACAAAGATGCAAATTGTAGAGCCTATGCCAAGAACAAAAGAAACTATGAAGGCTATTCAAACAACAATTATCTTATAAAGTCACATGAAGAACATAACATAAATCACAACAATTTTGGTTCACTAAGTAATGAAGTAGAGTGCTATAAGTGCAAAAATTTTGGACACATGGACAAAGATTGTAGATTGAATATTCCTCCAAGAGAACCAAAGTAGAATATCAAACATGAACCATAAAGGATATGGAGAAGGAAGAAACATCAATTCAACACTAAAGAATGCTCGCTTTATTTACAAGTTCAATACAGTAAAAGTGGGTGGTAGGCTGACAACGGTTGTTCGACATGTGACAAGAACATGTTTTTGACATCGAAAAAGGAATGACATGGATCAATTTTATTTGGAAATGATAAATTATCCACAATTATAGGAAAATACATAGTCAATATTGGAAGCAAAGATTCTAAGGAAGAAAATGTTATGTTGGTCGAAGATATGAAACACAATCTACTAAGTGTAAGTCAAATGTGTTATCAAGGACACAAGCTTGTGTTTGACTCAGAAAAATGTGAGATAAGGAAAGAGGGATTAGGCAAGTTTGTGGCTACAACTATAATAACTTAAAACAACATATATGTCCTTAATCAAATTGTGAAGTAAATGTGTTTCTTAGGAAAGGCGAATGAAATTTGGCTATAGCACAGAAGAATGGGTCATGTCAACTTTGATAACCTTGTAAAAATAAACATAAAGGAAGAAGTGAAAGAAATTCCATAGATTTCAAAGCTAAAAAATACTCTGTGTGAGCATTATCTACAAGGAAAACAAACGAGGAGCATGTTCAAATAAAAATAGTATTCCATGAAAAAACCATTGGAAGTTGTACACACTGACCTATATGGAAATACAAGAATGAATGGATTGAATAGAGAACAATATTTTATTCTATTGGTTGATGAATACACAAGAATGAGTGCAGTTTGATTTCTGATAAATAAGTCGGAGGCATTCGAACACTTCAAGATATAAAAAGAGATGGTTGAGATTGAGATGAATTTGAGAATCAAGTGTTTGAGATCAGACAATGGAGGATAATTTACATCAAAGGAATTCATGGAATTTTTTGGTGAACATGCAATAAAGAGACAGTTCTCAATAGCTAGGACACCTTAGCAAAATGGATTTGTCGAAAGGAAGAAAACAATAGTGTAGGAAATGACCAAAACCATGTTGAAAGATTCCAAGTTGAGTGATATCATTTGGGCACAAACCATAGTTCACATATTGAGCTAAGGAATTATCAGAAGAAACAATGATAATACTCCCTACGAGATATGGAAATGAAGACCGAAAAATGTGAATCATTTCAGAGTATTTGGAAGTAAATGTTATATCAAAAGAGAAGATGGTAGGCTTGGAAAATTTGACTCCCGAGTTGATAAGGGATACTAGTTGTCTATTCAAGGAAAAAAAAATAATATAAATTCTTCAGTCCAAGACTCAACATAATCGTCAAAAGCATCAATGCAACGATTGATGAGACATATTTATGGAAATGTAAAGTAAGAATCAAATATTTAGAAGATCGGGATAATGGGGAAGATCTAATGAAGAAGAAGTAGAAGAAGAGAAACAAGAAGCAGAACAAGAGTAAGATGAGGAACAAATACCTCCCAAAACATATAACCGATGAGTATAGAAAAATAATCCACTAGAACAGATTATTGAGAATAAATATTCTTGACTTGAAACCTGAAGAAGAATACTTTCACTAGAACAACAACACCTAGCATTGCTATATACAGTTCAACCAAGTAGTTTTGAAGAGGTTAGCAAGGATGAACACTTGATCAAGACTATGGATGAAAAATTGGATCAGATAGAGAAGAATGACACATGGGAATTGGTTCCAAGACCGTAGAACAAGAATGTGATAGGTACAAAGTGGGTTTTCCAAAATAAATTGAATGAAAATGGACAGGTAACTAGAAACAAAGCAAGGTTACTATTCAAAGGATACACTCAGATTGAAGGTATAGATTTTGAAGAAACCTTTTCTCCAGTTGTAAGGATGGATGAAATCAAAATGATATTAGCATATGCATGTTCAAAAATAATCAAGGTGTATCAGATGGATGTAAAATCAACCTTTTTAAATGGGGAATTAGAATTAGAAGAATTCTATATCGATAGCCTGAAGGGTTTCTACTATCAGAAAATAAAGACTATATTTACATATTGAATAATGCATTGTATGGAATCAAACAAGCTCCCAGAGCATGGTATTTAATATTGGACAGGTGTTGTAATCTACAGAAAAGTAGGGGAATGTTACCAATAGTTCAACACATAAACAAGAAAAGATTCACATACAAATAGACAAAGACATACACAAAGTAGTGGAAGCCAAAAGAACAACACTTTATTATATGATATGTCAATACAAAAAAATATATACAATATTCCTCATAGAGTTATCATTTCTCATATAATATTGTCTATTTATACCTACATGTTTAGTTACCAGGAAGTTGTAACTACTTAACATCCTCAGTTGGTCGGTTAAAAGAGACTTTGACCAACCTATACTTCCAACTTCGATGGTCGACCAACTATATCTTAGTCGACTGTCAGGTTTAGTTGACAGAGTCAACTAGCCCTTACAACATCTCCCCAAAAATATAGCCAAAATATTTTGATGCTTAAACAAGTTATGTAACCTTTCTGATCGTTCTTTAGTATATCTTTTCACTCCCTTGAATTCTCGGTTTTGACATCATCCTAGATTATGATTCCATGGTCAGTTTTTCTTCCTACAAAAATATGTTACTTGAAATGATATTTTGACATTTTCTTTCCGCTCTTTGCCCAAGTAACATGAACTGAACTATGACTTCCAATATTAAAGATTGTTCATGATTTCTCCACTTATGCTGAGAATTAAGTGGATAAAACCACAAGGGGTCAGCCCTTCCTTTGAGTGAGAGTGAATATCTTATTTTGACATTTGTGATCACGATGGCCAAGAAACTTCTGCATTCTAAGGGTCGAGTTCAAGAGGGCCATCATCTTCTATGCTCATCGGCTCCATGGTTGATGTTTTCAAAATTAACTATGTGTATAATGTTTTTTTTTTACTTTCCTATAGCCCTGATATATAGATTCTAGTTTCGTGATATTGAAGGTAATTGTTGTGGGTTTATGTGATCTTGAAGGTAATGGATCAAGGACTTGCATAGAATTGTGTGCTTAATGATGAACATTGTCATGTGCTATTGAGTCAACTCTTGTTGATGTGATATTTACTGCGTTCTTGTATACTGAAAAAATATTTATGATCTTAAAGAGAGCTATGGTTTATCCTCGCCTAGTGACCCATGGATGTGCAGGTCTTAACCATGACTTTTGAAGAGTTGGCAGGCTCACGCTAGGAGCCTTCCATGTGAATGTTGAACTAGAATTCATGTGAGGCGTGTTGGGTGTACAAAGTGTCAATTTACAATTTATTGTTATTCATGTTGAGTCGAGTCGATTTCATGTTAGTGGTTGCGAAATTTTCTTCTTCGTCCTGTCATTCATTAATGTTTCTATCATGTTTTCTCGGTCCTTTCCTGCTGCGACTTAAATGCACTATATTTTTTGGAGTCATTTTTTCATGGGCAGTGTTCTCATGTGTTTGTTCCTCTCCTCTATTGATCCATGGTCGGTATATAGATCGACCGAGTTTTGTTCTTGGGTCGATGGCTTTTTTATTGTCAGATCTACTTATACAATGTTCTTGATAGTTAGTCTACTCCTATGTTTTGTTTTACTTCCCCACATTTGTATGATAACCATTCTCACTCGAACTATGTTTTCTAGATTAGGATATGTCTCGATCACTTGACTATATTTTCATGAGGATTTATCTTAATTCAGGAGATGGAGTGGTGCGTCGATCATGTCTTATTTTTCTTAGTATATGGCTCTACCAGGGGCTTCTTTCTCTCACCATTCTACTTTTAGTTGATTTTCTTTGATGCTTTGAAAGTTCTTTAACACTTATCTTTTTATTTTAGTAGTTTCTTATACTTGTATTTCTATACTTGATTTGTATACCTTACTTTGGTTTATTAGTACAAGTAGGATTTATTTCATTAATGATATGGTTAGTCTATATTTTTCCAACTTTGACCAGACTGTTAGATTTTTCTTTCTAGCTCTGGTCGGTCTCTGTTGGCATTTTTCCTACTAATTTTCCCAATATGGCTTCTCATATTCTATGTATAATAGTTTTTTTGAATGGTCTCCATTAATTACTTTCTTGAATGGATACCCTAATATGGTTTGAAGTTGAACTTATCTGTTTGGTCGAATTTCTTCGACAACGTAAGGCCATGTTGTCTCTATCTTTCTTGGTTTTCCTTTTATTCGACTGCCATATAACAAAACCATATATCCATTTTTGATGTCCCTTTTCTTTAAATGAAGATCATTTCATGATTTTTTTTGTTGTTTTTGTACTCCCTGATGGTGCATTGCAATTAATATTACTTCTTCTATATTATTGAATTGCTACAGTCTATTGTTCATTCTTCTTCCTTGGTCGAATTTAGCCACAACTGCTACCCTGTTGGAGTTGGTCCAAAAGTGTAATGGAATAATGACTTCTTACCCATAGACTAAATTGAAGGGGTCTTTCTGGTTGATAGTTTATAAGTAGATCTATATACCCATAATACTGCAAGAATTTTATCAACCTAGACATTTTTTTCGATGCCACATATTTTGGTGAGTCCTTTATGCAGTGTTTTATTAAATGATTCGACCACCACATTTTCTTGGGGGTGATATGTTGTTTTTCATCTATGATCGACCAAAAACTTCTTTAGTAGGACTTGGATTGTTTCATTTACGAAGTGTGTTCCATGGTCATTGATTAGTGTTAATGAACATCCAAACCTTGCGATTATGTTCTCATAAATGAAGTTTGTCGCAACTTCTTTGGTGCATGATTCAAATAGTTCATCTTCTGCCCATTTGGTCACGCATTCTACTGCAATAATAATATATTTCACATTGATTATTTTTTCTCTCTGAGGAAAAGGGCCAACAAAGACGACAACCCATATTTCAAATTCTTGATTGGAGTTCACTGAGCTTAGTGGCATTTCATTCTTCAATAGAGGTCACCCGAGCCTTTGACAACTATCACACTTCTTAACATGATCCTGAAAGTCTTTATGTAAATTCAACCACCACAAACCTACCTAAAGTATCTTTCGAGTTGTTGTGCTGACCTGGAAGTGGCCACCAACTGCTCCTGCATGGGCCTCATTAATAATTTCTTATTTTTCATGCTCAAGAGTGCATCTCCTTATGATATCATAGGGTCCCATTTTCTATAAATATCCATTTATAAGGGTGAATGGTGTTTCTTTTAGGGCTAGCACCTTATTTTTATTTTTCATAAAATCTTGTGGATCCTTTCTGTATTCCAAAACGTTTTTTATATCCTCCATGTATTTTGGGGGAGCTTCGACTCGAAATAGATGTGTGTCTAGGAGGTCATCGTCTATTCCTATCGGGTCCTATCTTGTTTCAAGTCAATATATATGGTCGAGTCAGACATTCGTTTTCCTTGGTCGAATGATTATGTTGAATTCAAATTGCTGGAATAATATCAACCAACGACAAATATTTCCTTGGTGAATCGGTTTATTAACTAAATATTTTAATTCCTTATTATCTATAAAGAATGTGAAAGGGTTGATGAATAGGTAATGTTAAAAAAATTGTAATGAAAATATCATCAACAAATCTTCCCTTTTCATGGTCGGATAGTTCCTTTCTACTTTGTTCAATTTTCAACTAGCATATGCATTTTGGGTGGTTGACTATGTCATCGTTTGGTTGCAATAGAACCGATGTGACAACAACATTCGAAGCATTGAAATGGACATGAAACCTTATCAACTAGTTGGGAAATTTTAATATGGGGGCTTCAACTAGTTTCTTATTTAAGAATTCAAATGATTCCTAACAGTCTTGACTCCATATAAGCTCGATTTCTTTCCAGAGAAGCTCATCCATTGGGAATGTGATATCTGAATAATGGAATATAAATTTTATGTAGTATCCTATGTGTCCAAGGAATATTTTAATTTGTTTTTGATTTATAGTTCGCCTCAATTCGAGGATAATTTTGATCTTTTACATGTCGACTTTTACACCATCTTTGCATACCACATGGCCTAAGAGAATGTCAATTGTTGTGGCAGAGATGCACTTATTTATGTTGAGAGATAGTTGGATTTGTCTACATCATTCAAGCATCACTCTAAGCCATTGTATATGGTTTTTGAATAAGCTATATATTTTCCAGTCCCCAAAGTAAACAACCATTGTTTTTAATATATACTCTTGGAATGCTTTGACTACTATTCTTGAGAAAACTATTGGGGCATTTGATAGTCCAAATGGAATTAACATGTAGGTGAAGGAGCCAAATTTAGAGAAAAATATCGTCTTTAGTTGATCCTCTTTGGATATTGGTACTTCATTATATATTGAGTATCCATCTATAAATGAACAACATTTGTGACCTGCAACTTCATTAATTATTTCTTTTGTGAACAAAGTGGGAAACAGATCCATTAAAGTTAGTTTGTTGAGACCTCTAAATTCGATGCAAATTATCAACTTCTTAGAGTTGTGCTTCTTCTATTGAACCACCATAAGACTTGCCCATTCAAATTTTTGGTTTGGATTTTTGATGTCTATTGATAACATTCCTTCGATTTCCTTCCCAACAATGAGCTTGTATTTGTGAGCTAATTTGTAAGGCCACTTTTTGATTGGCTTTTCTCCTGGAATGAGTTCAATTTTGATCTCTCCCATTTATTCTACAATTCCTTTTATATCTTTATAGTCTTATGAAAATATTCCTTGATATTCTTTGAGTAAGTCTACTATGTCGGTGGTTTCTTTCTCTGTCCAATAGTAGCCTACTCATGCCATTTTTGGTCGATCGTCATTTGATATGTTGAATTATTTAGTTTTTATTTTAGAATCCATCCATTCTGGTGGTTTTTCTTCATCAAGATAATGTTCCCATTATTCGATTATGTTGAATCTCTTCAGGAAGTCAGGATATTTGTGATCTTTTTTTTCTTCCATAGATATATTTAGTATTGATTTTACATTGTTTTACAATGTCGGGTGATCAATTTTCCATTGGAAACTCTGGCTCGAACAACTTATATTCTCCATGTTGATTCTTCGTGCTATCATAGTTCCATTATTTTCTATTAAAACATGGTTGCAAGTCGATTTTGAGCCTATATCAATAGTGTTAGGAACCAAATATCAATATAGCACATTAAAACATCAGAATAAGTACTCAACACCTTGAAAAAGAGAGAAATTCAGATAATAAGACTCTTTGAGGGGGAAACCTCCTTATGCCCACATAAATGTTCAATTACAAGATAATTCCAAATGAAAATGTCTCCTTGGTATATATAGGAGACTAGGAGGTATAATTACAACTAATGGACTAAAGCCGACATAAATAAAATAACATTACTAATGTAGTATGCCCAAATTAAGGGGTAATGAGCCACAATTTAGGGCTTAACATGCCCCTCCCCTTGAGACAAGTGTTGTCCAAAACACTTGAGTAAATCTGGATGCTTCTGTATAAAAGACTCATCTTCCCAAGTGGAATCTTTAGCCGTTAGTTTCCTCCATTTAATGAGATACTATGAAATGGATCTATTCCCCAGCTGGTGAATTCTTGTGTCAGTGATGGCTTCAAGATCCCATATGATTTTTCCTTCCTCTTCAAGTTCTGACAATATAGTTTGAACTGGGATATTGTCACCTATAACCTTCTCTAAGAATGAAACATGGAAAACTGGGTGTACTCATGAAGATGCAGACAACTCCAATTTGTATGCCATAGTACCAATCTTTTGCAACACCTTACAAGGGCCATAGTACTTTGGTGATAATTTATTATCCTTCTTGGCTTGCCTAAGGTACATATGTTTGTATGGTTGTAGTCTTAAAAACACCCAATCCCCTACTTCAAAACTTATTTCACTATGATGTTGATCTGCTTGTCGTTTCATTCGATTTTGTGCCATGGGAAGGTTGTCCTTTAATATTTGGAGAACTTGTTGTTGATGCTCGATGTGATATTCCACTTCTTGAACCTTAGATTTTTATTTTAGAGAAGAAGTGATGGAAAGAGGGTGGTATCCATAGAGTTCCATAAATGGTGTCATTTTTGTTGTAGTATGAAAGGAAGTGTTATACCACCATTCTACCAAGGGTAACCATTTGAACCATTGTGTTTGTTTATCGGAGACAAAGCAATGAAGGTATCCTTCATGACATTTGTTCACTATCTTGGTTTGTCCATCAGATTGAGGATTATAGGATGAGCTATGAGCGAATTGAGTACCCAAACAAGAAAATAATTATGTCCAAAAATGTCCAGTGAAGATGGGATCTCTGTCACTTACAATAATCTTTGGGCTTCCATGTAGCTTTTGAACTGTCTCCGTGAATGAGATGGAAACTGTACTGGCTTTGAAGGGATGAGAGAGTGCACAAAAGTGTGCGTACTTGGTCAGTCTATCAACAATCACCATGATGGCAATCTTTCCTTCAAACTTTGGTAACCCTGTGATGAAATCCATGGAAACCTCCTCCCAGTGCTAACTTGGGATGGCTAATGGTTGTAAAATATATGGGGTCTTACTTGTTTCCACCTCATTTTTTTGGAAAACCAAACATTCTGCCACAAACCTTTGAACATAGGTTTTAAGGACGTAAAAAAAAAAATCCTTCTTGACCCTATGGTAGGTTTTTAAAAATCCCGAGTTCCCTCCTACTAGAGAGGTGTGCAATTCCAATAGTACCTTTTGTTTGATTTGGGAGTTCTTACATAAATATAACCGATATTTGTACCATAGTGAATCATTTTTCCATGTAAATGTATCTGATGTATTGGAATCCTGTTGCAACCTTTGAATGAGAGTCCACACTTTTTCATCATTCTTCCATTGATCCCTTGGTTCTATTATCCAATTGGGTTGGATGATTGAGATAGCATAGAGAAAGGCCTCAACATCTTTATCCTTCCTTGAGAGTGCATCTTCCACAATATTTTTCTTCCCTTTTCTATAAACGATTTCAAAATCATAACCCAATATCTTGGTTACCCATTTTTGTTGTTCTTATGAAGATAGTATTTCTTCCAAGAAGTATTTAAGACTATCATGATTTGTTTTGACCTTGAAGTGCCTACCTATTAGGTAAGGACTCCATTTCTTCAATGCATGTAGTATTGCCATCATTTCCTTCTCATAAATGGGTTTGTGTAAGTCCTTTCCCTTGAGTGGTCAAATTTCAAAATCTAGGGGCCTTCCATCTTGCATTAGGACAGCACCAATTCCATTTCCCGAGGCATCACATTCCAAAACAAAGGTTTTTGTGAAATCTGGATTGGTCAAGATAGGAGATTTGCACATCACCTCTTTAAGTTGTTCAAAATCTTTAGTTGCCTCTGGAGTCCATGAAAATGCATCCTTCTTAGTTAGTGTTGTTAAAGTTTTTGCTATTCTTCCATAGTGTCGAACAAACTTGCGGTAGTAACCTGTCAAACCCAAAAATCCTCTAAGATTCTTCAATGTTTTGGGAATCGGCCAGTCCATCATGGCCTTAATCTTGTTAGGGTATACCTTGACACCTTCATGATATACAATATGACCCAAATTCTCTACCTCCTTCACTCCAAAGAAACATTTGGATGGTTTGGCATATAGTTGTTTCTCCTTTAGTAGTTAAAGCACCTTGTCAACATGTTGCACATGATCCTCCCAAGACTTGCTATAGATTAGTATATCATCAAAAAATACTAACACAAATTTTTGAAGTAAGGGCTTGAAAATGGAATTCATCAACCCTTGGAATGTGGAAGGTGCATTTGTAAGGCCAAAAGGCATGACCAAAAATTGATAATGGCCTTCATGAGTTTGGAATGTTGGTTTTGTTGGATTACTAAGAGGGGGGGGTGAATCAGTAATAGCGTAATTATAATCCTTTTTCTTCAAATGTTATATCAATGTAGAATTATTATCCAATAATGAGTAGTAAGAAATAAACAATCACACACATAAACAGTACACTAGTGTTTTACGTGGAAACCCAAATCGGGAGAAAACCACAGAATGTTTTTTCTTATATGTCTTGAAGAATTACATTCATTGGAAGCATCATCTTCCTTTGTTTTCCAGCTACAACTGGAAGGAGGCTCCAACCCCCTAGTTTCTTAGGCTACAACCTGAGGGAAGCTCCAACTCCCCAATTCTCTGGCTACAACTAGAAGGAGGCTACAACCCCCTATGTTCTCCAGCTACAACTGGAAGGTGGCTACAACCACCTGTCCTTTCCCCATCCTGAAGTAGAAGTAGAATGATGGAACCACTGTCACACTATCACTGTGAGATATACCACTGTAAACATGTACCAATAAATATGAACTATGCATCAACCTGTACCTCAACCTATAATCAACCTGTACCATAAACAAGTGCATCAACCATGCACCAACCTGTACCAAACAACCTGTAATCAACCTGTACCATAAACAAGTGAATCCAACCATGTAACAAGTATGTACCAATCATGTGTCAACTACTCATCAACTATGAATCATCAATATGTACCAACATCATCAACTATACACCTCATGTATGTGTCGAATCATCAACTACTTGTCTCAACCATGTACTCAACATGTACCTCAACCAAAATCTCTCATCAATTTCATCATCCAAATCTGATTTGTATATTTGTAATAGACCTAGTGTATATGATCACATTCTTGCAAACCTTCCTTAAATTTAACAACAAGAGACTATCATTTTCATCAAACTTTTCTTTATTCTCACAAGCCTAGTTTTGGATTAGTCAACAACCCTAACTTGAAGTAATCATAACTTTGAACCTGTAATGTATAAAGATATGAAAATGATACACAATTTTCTTCAGTGTTTTTTATGTAATTCCTCCATGTTTCACTACTTGGAACCTCTCAGAAAAGGAGTTATAGCAAAAATGGCATACCTTGTTGAATTCTGTCTTATTCTAGAGAGCGACCTTGTAGAGCGTTCCCCACATGAAATATTTGTTTAATTGATCTGAAACTATTACAAAGAATACTAATGACTATAAATTAACCAACACATTTGGTCTCACTGAGTGTGGATATGGTATGAATAAGTTATGACGTTTTTACCCGAAACACCTATTTTTGACTAGTTTCAGGACTAGCCACAAACCCTATTTTCCACGGAGTGTTACTCCCAAAAGACAACGACCCACAAGCTTAATTGTTTACCACATATACCTGGGTAGGTTTTCTCATTGTCATAGCAATTTAAAGGTTTGAATCAATATATAAAAAAAGTTATAGCGAAAATGGTGAGATGACCTGTAAATAACATACCTTAGAAAGCACCATCAAAAGAATTTATCGTTCCTCGCATTTCGGCCTTATTTTATTCACCTTCCCTCAGAAATTAGTATTATATATCCTTGGTTACCTCAGACACCTATATATATTCAATATGCTCAAGTGTAATTAAAATGAGAGAGCCTTGCCTCTTATTTATACTCTCCAAGTAACTTCCTTAAAAACATCTTCTAGGTCACTTGGCCCACTTTCCTTATTTTAGGG
>ML805167.1:11485-25274 GCA_009831015.1 Picea engelmannii | reverse complement strand
ACTCTCCTTGATCTTAACGACCATTGATCTGTGGCTTAACACCCGATTGGTCCATGATCTCTATTTAAAGAGCATGGAGGGTCATTTGCCGATGATCGATTGTGAGAAACTCTCTTGTAAAATCTCTCTGTAATCTTTTTCTTCGCATTAGTAAACTGCTCCAAGTGGCCGCGTTGGCTGGGGCCGTGGATGTTTCCCCGTAGGGGTTTTACCACGTGAAAACATCGGTGTGTTGATCTTTGATCTGGTTATGTGAGTGGTTACTGAAGGTGTTCGTACTCTGTTGGAATACCTGTGTTGTCGAACATCAACGTAATCTCTATGTTCATTGACTATTTGGTACAGACATCGTGCTTCTTGATATTCATCCAATGACTCACTCCAAGGTTTCACTTCATTAGGGTCTCGAAAGATTATTATTTTTCTTCCATTCCATTTTAACTGGCTATTTATGCCTTTTTCAAGGGAGATATTTTCTTTCATTTGTTGTCCCCATGGTCAACCAACAAGTGTTGCATATGCTATAATTCCCTCTACTAATTCAATTACTTTGAAGTTGACTGACATAGGTATACCCATGATATAAGGTTCAATGTTTTTGAGTATACCAATAGTCTCTATTAATCTTTGATCTGCTAGATTTAGGTAATTTACTGTTGTAACTAATGAAGGTCAACCCATACCTATCCATGTCTCTTGAGGTAGGATATTTACTTGTGATCCAAGGTCGATGACTTCCTAGATAATCAACACCCCATGGATTTCTAAGTCAACCCGTGGATCATAGTATTTATTCTTATAAGAGAGTTTTCCGACGCCTTTAGATGGTCTTTGTCCTTCTTTATACTCTCTTATTATATTAAGCATATCTAGCAATCGACCTACTAAATTCTTTTCCTTTAAGAGCTATAAGAATTCTTGTACAATATTTTTTTTTTGTCTTCCTCTGTTTGGTTAGTCTTGATTAGAAGTTTTGAAGAATTTAAGCGCTTCCATCATAATTTTTTCTTCTGTATCTGGATTTGGAAACTAATTAGACTTCCTTTCTTGTTGATCATGTAAGGGGAAGTTATCCCATCCTGCACCTAATCTCGTGACGACATGTAGGTTATTTGAATTTAATACTTCTTCTTTTGATACTTCATGTAGGAGGTTCACATTCTTTTTGGTCATTATATTATCAAGTACTATTGGATAGTCTTCTAGTGAATGATCGCCAATGCCACAAATGTTACAAAATTTCAAGTCAACCCGATCTTTTATTGGGAATTTGGGGCTAATGTGGTCATCTTTCCAGCAATTATAACAGCACAGTCGGCCTCGACCATGACCTCGACCTTGGAATCCGGCTTGAGATTTTCTCCCTAGACCATGAACTCAACCATAATAATCAGTTTTTATCTCGTAGTAGTTATTATGATCAGTTTCTTCGGTGTGATAGACTGTATTTAGATTTCTATTTATTGCATTAGGGTTTTTGGCTATGCATTTCATAGATATGGCACCACTTGGTATTTTTCAAGTTGTACGGGAAATCTTGCACACTATGGTCAATCAACATTTCACATACATTACAATATGTTTCTTCTTCCACTCATCATTCATCCACTACTCTAGGTGTGTGATCATTAAGACTGCAAGTATCTTTTGTATGACCATCTTCGCAACATGTGGTACACTGTAGCTCGCTTCTTCTTAAGGATAAAATTTTAATGGTTTGTTGTATATGTTCTATTTTTTCTTCTATCCTTTCTATTGACAAGGAATTCGATCGATCGATCATCATCTTAATCGACCTATTTCACTTTCTGTAATGCATATTCACATGAGGTTATCTCATAAATTCCTAATGGAGTTCTGATTTGTTGTAACAATCTGTCTATGTACCATTTTACTTGTAGACTTTAATCAATTGTCAATTCTCAATTGTATTTGGATAAGTAGATCTTTGAATCTATTGTCGTATTCGTGGACCAACTCACATGGTCATTTCTTTATTCATTTAATCGTTTTTGCATCCAAGTGTGTAACATATTGGACCTTGAAAAATGATAAACATTTTCTCTTATTTCTAATTTTTATTCACTTTGATTTTCTGTGAAATTCATGAACCATGTTAGAGCACGGTGTCGAAGAGTGGCACCAAATTATGCCATATTCTTATCTTCGTCTGAGATGTTTGTTTCATCCCATTGTTTTTCTCATACAAACCAATGTATTCTTGGGTCTTCATATCCTTCGTAAAGGAGAATAACATTGAGTCCCATGGTTGTTTTAATAATTCTATATTTTTGTGATCCTCGACTTATCACGCTTTTCGACTCAGAAGTCAGATTCTTATTTCGTTGTTCTTCTACAAAATTTTATGTTAGTTAGTATTTGAACAGATCATATTCAAGTAGTAGTTGCTTCTTTCTTTCTCGACAAGTTACTTCTTCAATCTGGCAAATTTGGTCTTTATATTCAACGAGACATCCTTCTATTGGACGTGTCAGTTCACAACTATAATTTATTAATTTTTTTTCTCCTAATATAAAATTTGGTAGGGGGTTCAGGTCCATGAGATCCTTGATGTGAATGAGAATGAGAATGATCTTGACTTCCTTTGTTTCTGGCTTGACAATCAATGTGTTGTGTAAATTTCCATGCTCGTCGGCTATATACCATAATCCTGTAGATTGTTCGTCGATATGAAGTATTTGTTGAAGCGATTCTCTAATTTGAGGGTTGGCTTCTTGAACAGGAGGAGAGCATATTGGTGGTCCTGACTCTTCATAATCCATGCTTTCATCTTGGTTTTCTAGTTGATGGGCATCCATGCTAGCCTCTATCAACTGTGCTCGATTACTTCTGTTGGGGATTATCGCAACTGTTGTTAATGCCATCTCTAGTCAATTTCTTTCAGACTCAGACTACTCACATGCTCTTTCATGTTGATCTCCTCCAACTATTTCTCCATTCAATTTTTATCGTCCACATGTTAAAAATCTCCTCTCTTTTATTTTTTCTCTTGTCTCGCTCCAAGTTTTGTATGTCAAGATTTTTTTTGTAATTTGTTTCCCTCTCGAAGACATTTATGATTCAGTCGATCGAACATTGGTACTCTCTTTTCTAATGGAATCTCACGAATTATCTGACCCTCGAATGTCGCCCTGAATTACTCAGAGTTAGTGAAGATGGTCATGTCTATTTTCTTAAGAAGTAGTACCATGCCTGTTTTGTATCTTTGCACCTTTCCTCTAGAAATTCGGCCCACTTTTCATCTCTCTCTTCCCAGTGACTATTTTTTGGTGGTGTGTCAAGTCGAGGTCAGAATTCGACAATGTATCCTATGCCTTTGTCGAGCATAAATTTGTGAATCAATATGGGGATTGTGAACAAGAATATATCATGAAACTCTTTGTAGAATTTGTCTTTAATTGGATCAAGGGATGTTTGATCTTCAATATCTTGTTATTTTATGTCATATTTAATAATTCTTCCAACCCACTCGTGCAGATTTGTTTGACCCCCGTTTGTGATCTTGAGGGTTGATTTTTTGTTGGGTGTCAATTTATGCATTATAAGATTTGTTTATGTACTAGAACAAGGCTTCTAGAATAGCTTCTAGAAATCTTTCATGGGTCTCCAGAACAATTGTGAACGTGCTTTTGCTAGCGTTAAGTTGTTTCTTCATGCATAGTTCTTAACGTAATTTTCGGTTTATTTATCCCACCATTTGTGTATGTATTGTAGAGTTATCATTTATTTGAACATCTGCATTCCTAGGTTCATAACTACTGGAAACAGAACCAACATTGTAGTCTAGGGAAAAGTAGGAGATTGTTACTAGTAGTTCAACACATAAGCAAACAATTATTCACATAAATATAGACAAAAACATACAAAAAGTAGTGGAAGCCCAAAGAAAAACACTTTATTATATGATATGTCAATACAAATCAATTGATGCAATATTCCTCATAGAGCTATCGTTTCTCATACAAGATTGTTTATTTATACCTATATGTTTAGTTACCAGGAAGTTATAACTACTTAATTGTCTGGGGAGGTCAGTTAAAAAAGACTTTGTATGACCTATACTTGTGACTTTGACAGTTGACTAACTATCTCTTAGTTGACTATCAGGTCTAGTCAACAACATCGACTAGTCCTTACAAAAATAAGTTTCTACAGCAACAAGGATTCGGCAAGTGAAATGCAGACAACAATCTCTACATAAACGTGGACCGAGACAGTATATTGATAATTGAATTTTACGTAGATGAAATTATCTTTGGAACTGATGATGACGGGATGAGTCAGAAGTTTTCCATAGATATGCAAAATGAGTTGACTTTATTTTTTCTTGATCAGTTGTCTTTCTTTTTTGGATTACAAATATTTTAGCGTGATAAAGGTATTTTCATCTCCTAGACCAAGTATATGATAGAAATGCTAAATAATTTTGGAATGGAAAACTATAAACCCTTAAACACTCCAATGCAGACCAATTGTAAGTTGAGCAAGGAACATGAATATAAGGATGCAGATCAGAGACTCTACAGATCAATGATTGGCAACTTACTATATGTTATAGCATTAAGATTGGATGTGATTAAAGCAGTTGGAGAGGTTGTGAGATTTCAAGCAACACCAAAAGAAACAAATGTTACGGAAGTAAAGAGAATATTCATGTATCTCAAGGAAACATAATATTTTGGATTATGGTATCCAAAAGAGAATGATCTATCTTCGGTTGCCTACACAAATGTAGATTGGGTAGGTAGCATTAATGATAACAAAAGTACAAGTGGAGGATCTTTGTACTGTGGTGAGTGTCTAGTATCATGGTGTAGAAAGAAAGAGTCATCAATATCTTTGTACATAGCATAAGTGGAATATATTGCAACAACAACATGTTGCAGTCAGATTCTCTGGATGAAACAAACCTTGCATGATATACAAGTGAAGTATGATGAGCCCATTCGAATTCTATGTGACAACATCAGCACTATTAGTATCTCCAAGAATCCAGTGATGCACTCCAAGAAAAAACACATTCCGATCAAGTATTACTTTCTACGGGAACAAGCTACAGAGAATAACATCAAGCAAGAGTATATTGGGAGAAAAGAGCAGATTGCATATATCTTCAGCAAACCTCTTCCGAGTCATCCCTGTTATTTTAATAACAACATGAAGACGAAAATATAACCAATTTATAAAAAGTAAATACACAGAGATAATATGGAGAACACCGAAATATAGTGAAACCCAACTTCTGTTAATGAGAAAGAGAGAGAAAAACAGTGTAGAACAAAAAATGGCAGAATGGGGTAGCTTATCTCTGAAAAGAAAGAGATGTCAGCTAGGCTTCATTCGCAAAAATATTTAAATCACACTCCATCGCATGATTAAAGGCCCTCCTTCACCTCAATTATATATGAGAGAGTGAGAAGAGAAAAATTCCCATGATGCATGTGAGATAAATTGACTAAGTTTATAAAATTCCATAGGCATGTAAAACACTAGGAATTCTAGGGCGGTCACCCATCCCAGTACTACTCTAGCCTGAGTGTGCTTATCTATGGATTTCTAATGGGATCCGATGCATTAACACTATGTTCTATGCATGTACATAATGCTGCTAGGAAATCACTACATGGTGTCTGTAATTAACACATGACGATGAAATTACATTCCATTCCCCATTAAAAGGGTGAATATCATGGTTTATTGAAACCACGGTCTCAAAATGGTGATTCAGTGGAAAATGTGGATGGCCACTGAGATCCAACTTGATCATTTCTCCCCCCTTAGGTGTATATTTTAACCTTCTACAATTATTTACTGCAAACATATTTTTAGTAAAAGAATAGAAAAGATATAGTGGAAAATACAAACATTACATAGAGACTTTTCCCTTGGAAACCCAAATTGGGAAAACCAACATATTCTATATTCATTCATGGTGATACATTGTTTACAATAAAATATACATATAGGATCCAGCAGCATCCAAAACCCTAACCCAATGACCTGGATTAGTCAAGAACCCTAATTCCTTAACCGAAAATAGAAAACCATCACCAAAAACCATGTACCGAAAAACCTCCCAACAGTGAACATGAAAATCGAGGTGACACGAGAAATGAGGCCAAAAAATGTGACATATTTTCCGAGGCAAGAAAATTATCGAGGTTGTTTCCCTCAAACCCCCCTGTGCTCCCGACACAATGTGGCAAACACTAGGGCTAGTTGTGCAAATAATATAACACATACCCAACATTTGGAAGAAATGGTCCCCATTGTGTCAAGTTACCATGAGATATGGGGAGACCTCTGCGAAATTTGAATCTTGGTGCACTACTTTCCTTGTTGAGGAAGTTGCCCTTCTTAACTTGTTGATGGTTGTCATGAACCTGTTGCTGGAGGGGTTGGATATGTTCAACCAAAATAGTTGCATGATCTACCTAAGTGTGGGAGGACTCTGTCGGTGAATATGTAGCATGAAGAGTATGAAGGTTTTTGTTATAACCTTTCTTGATTGGGCAGTGTGGAGGCACCCCCATAGGTGCAACAAGAACATCTTAGTACTCTTCTACAATCTTTTCGATCTACTTCTGCTAGATAGAAAGGTCTTGGGTTGAGGTTGCAGTGGTTGCAGTGTCCTTCTGTTCACCTTATGATCGGATTGTGAAGAGGCTAAACTTTGCAATATGAGAGATTACTTTGTGGCATTGTTTTGGTGCGAAAATAGTTGGAACTACCTCTGGTATCTTATATAGCTAACCCCCCAGAGTAACAACGACGCTATGGGGTTGAGAATCATAAATAGCATGACACCTCCACATATATGGTTGGAATAATAGAACATCACATACTTCCAGTAGGGAAACATCACACAATACCTAATCCTTGAAGGGATTGATGTCATAGTACAGGCGAAACTGCTAGTTGACACGAAGATCTTGACCCTGGTGAAGCCAATCGATATTGTATGGATGTGGTTGTGGTGTTTTCGGAAAATCCAACTGCTTGATAACCTCTACAGAGATGATGTTCTTTTGGTTTCCGATATAAACAATAAAATGAAGTGGGGTCCCCTTCACCCACATTTGTGAATGGAAGACTCACTCCCCTCCTCATGATCCTCTTTTGGTTAGATTGTTGTAGTTGAGATAGTAGAAGTGGGTTTTGCATCAATGATATGTCTCATTTTATTATTTTTTGAATCATGGTCCAAGTCGAGTTTTGACTCTTTGTCTTTGATCTCAGCTAGTAATGACTATATTGAGTGACATTCATGAGTGTTGTGCCAAGGGATGTTATGGAACTCACCCCACTTTCCGGTGTCTTTCTTAGACTTCCCATTACCCTTCTTTTCTTGCAGCTGGGACTGGATCTCTTGAGGTTGGACTTCTTTTCTCTTTCCTTCATTATGTGAGTTAGATTTACCTTTTCCATGCTTCTCCCACTTACTCTACTGCTTGAATTTATGCTCATTTTTTACTACATATCAATAAGTAGCTCCGAGTGAGGAGATGTCTAAGAAATACATCTCTATTTAGATGTACCTGCATATACCATTGCGGTACTTCAAAACCAGGTGTCGCTCGGAGTCTTTGATACCTAGATTTAAGGGAAAGGTATGAAAGATGTTAGTGTACTCTAACATTGTCTGGTCTCTTTTCTAACATAGAGTTGTCCATCTCATGTATTGGTCATCATAGTTTTTGACATGATAGAAATCCTCCTTTAGGGAATCTACAAAGGCTTCCCAAGTGGGTTCTCTCCAAAATAGTGTAGATTCATATGCGGTGTACCTCTCCCAGTAACCTTCCCACCAATATCTGACATGGGGAAGGAATTTAAGGAGAATGAAGGTGATATTTTCACTGTCATAACGTTTTTGGAAGAGTAATAACCTTCTAGCAGATTCAACCATTTTTCTAGAGCATATGGATCTATCTTTCCTTCAAATAAGGGGATATCAAAATGGACTTGTACCTTGAAGGGTTTTGCACTTGGGAAATGGATTATTGTCGAAGATGCATCAGTCATCGCCATCGGTAGTCTTAGAAGGATCTAAGAAAATTTGTCCATCATCTCGTTCCTTTTTCGCACGAGGGCTTCCTCGAGCAACGTCTTGAAAGGATCTCCTTGTTTATCATATTTCTTTTCTTCTTCCATGGGAGGTCGTTTGGGCTAGTGAGAGCAATTGTCCTCAAGAAAAATTAGCTCAAGACCCAACTCTCTATACCCTGACCTCATCAGGGACCTGCTTCGAGAAATGATAAGGAGCAACTTGCTCTGATACCACTAATCCGTATTATTTTGAGAATGACATGAAGACAAAAATTATAACCGACGTATAACAAGGAAATACACAGAGATAATGCGAAGAACACAAAAATATAATGAAACTCATGTTTTATTAATGAACAAGAGAGAGAAAAAAAGTGTAGAACAAAAACTAGTAGAGTGGGGTATCTTATCTCTGAAAATAAAGAGATGTTTGCTACACTTCATTCGTAACAAGATTTACATCACACTCTATTGCATGCTTAAAGGGCCTCCTTCACCTCAATTATATATGAGAGAGTGAGAGGAGAAAAATATCCATGATGCATGTGGGATAAATTGGATTAAGTTTATAAAATTCCATAGGCATGTAAAACACTAGGACTTCTCGGGCGGTCACCCATCCCAGTACTACTCTATCCTGAGCGTGCTTAACTGCGGAGTTCTAAAGGGATCTAATGCATTAACACTATGTTGTAACCATGTACATAAGACCACTAGCAAATCATTACATGATGTCTGTAATTAACAAATGAAGATGACATTACATTCCATTCACCATCAAAATGGTGAATATCATGGTTTATCAAAACCAGAGGCTCAAAATAATGATTCAGTGGAAAAGGTGGATGGCCATCGAGATCCATCTGGATCATTACTGATCCATATTTATGAGTAGAACGAAATGAAACCACATATTTATAATGTTAACACTGAGACATAGTGAAAAATAATAGAGATACAGTAAAACTTGACTTATATTAAATAAGAAATATGTTGAAAACTGTAAAATGCAGATTGAAAACTGTTAAATATAGACTGAAAACAAGCTTACTAGAATGGTGGCAACTTATATCTAAGAAGAGATGTGACGGTTATGCTCATTCGCAAGGAGATGAGTAAAATAAGGCTCTGAATGCATTTTTACCATAAAGATGAATTCCAAAACCATATACATATGAAAACATAACCCTAGGAGATGAAGTGTCAAAAGTCATGTGGACCCCATTGGGGTAAGTTAGTACATTAACTTCCCGGGGTCGTAACTTTTGCATACGATCTTCGTTTAGGGAACACGATAGCTCATTGGAAAAGTATGGATGAGGATATTCATTTGGGTGTCTCAATAAAATCCGTTGGATATCATTTAGTTGTTCGATCGTGAAAAATGTCGTTTAAGCCTTCAAACTAGTGCTAGAAGTTAAAAACTACTAAAAGTAGTAAATTGCTAAAATTGCCAGAAAAGTATTTTGAGCTAGTTGGAAAAGGTGGGAGGTCATCGATATCCACCTGGATCAATAATCCCTCCTTAGGAAAAAATGGTCTCCATTGCATTGAGTTCCCCCATCATATGAGGAAACGTTTGTTGAATTTGACCCCAGGTAAGCCACTTGTCTTGTTGCAGGAGCTACTGGAACTATCAATATCTCCAAGAATCTAGTGATGAAATCCAAGTCGAAACAAATTCCAATCAAGTATTACTTTCTACGGGAACATACTATAGAGAAGAACATTAGACAAGAGTGTATTGGGAGAAAAGAGCATATTGCAGATATCTTCACCAAACCTCTTTTGAGGGAGACCTTTGAGTATCTTCGACACAAACTTTGAGCAGTTTCTTCCCTATAGTGATTCACATGGAATCAAGAACAATAATATAGGGGAGAGTAGTAGAAGACATAAATAATACAAGAAATAATATTTTCAATTCCTTTTATATACATCAAATATTTACACGACGAAGCAGCATGAAGAGAAAGTAGAGGCTTGTAGATAAGGGAGAGCAACCCCAAGGCGAATTACCCTTTACCATTGATGTCAAAGAGGGAGAGAAATAACAAATGCATGCAAACTGAGAGAAAGGAAAGATGCATGGAGACAAATGGGAGAAATGGTCAAAGGGGGAGTAGTGTTCTCAAGGAAAACATGAGCAGGAGCATGAGTGTTCCCATGCCATAATTGTTTCCATCAATGCCAAAGGGGGAGATTGTTGCATAGTGGGTTTTCATTGATGTCAAAAAATGTGATGGGTGTATTTGGAGAAGTCTCCAAAGTCGTCACCTTATGGGATAGCTCTAAGCATATCTCTCATATGAAGAGGCTTTGAACAAGTCTACAAGAATCCCTAGAGGTGTGGTTATGAATCCCAAATTTGTTTGTGGAATAATGACATGAAGGAAAGTGTCAATGCATGTAACACAGTCTTAGATAGATAGTCCTTGTCATGTTGTTTCCAGTGATATGTGATATGCCATGTGGTTCCTCACGATTGAGGAGTTATGAGGTCATGAAGTTGGAAGACCCAAACATGGGTTGTGAAGCCCCTGGTTGGTTACAAGACAAATAATGAAAGGCTTAAGTGATTGTAACAAGAAATTATCAAACTAAGGAAATAAGTTACTTAACAAAAGTATAAATACCCCTCAAGGAGTCTTTCATAAGTACAATTCACATACATATCTATTGATTATCTGTCATGTAAATAATTTTTTTATCTATTGGAGAATTTGAGGTTGATTTTGAGGATGCGAAGGAAGGTCGAATGTGAAAGTATCGGAGTTGTAGAAATTGTGAGTAACCCTAGTTTATGAGGTATCAGTGGGTTGCAGTATAGAAGGAGAAGGGAACATATGTATGCAATTTGTAATGGAGAAAAGAGTGGATATCCACGGGTAGTAGTGAAGGAAGTCATTGATAGATCTGTAAAAATATTGTGAGAGGGTGTGAAGATATGTTTGTACCAGATTTTTTATGTCGGGGTTGGTTTACTTGTCTATTACTTGATACAACAGAGTGTATACAGGATCAAAGGTATGTTCTTTATGTGTGTTTATCATGGATGATATGGCACATGCTCGAGGCATATTTTGGATTCCCTTTTGGTTTATGGTTGCATATGGTTTAGGTCCATGTTTTGGTGTCATTGATACATTCTTGAGACATATCCTTGGTATATTGTATATGGTTGTTATGGTTCATTGTTAGAGGCACATATTTGTGATAGTGGCATATATTTGAGGAATATCTTATGGTATATGGTATGATGCATGATTGAGGTACATTGTGGTACATGGTTGGATACTTGATGTTGGTATGATCTATATGAGGAGATCTAGTTGATATATCACTCACATATTGCAAGTTGATATGATAGTGACAGGTTACAGGTTGATGATCAGTTATTGGTTGAAGTAACATACGGGTTGATTATAGGTTTATTATCAAAGGTAGTGATAGTATCAGTGGTAGTGACAATTTGGTCTACATTTATATTTTAGGGCGATAAGATGGGGAAAGGAAAAAGAGTCGTAGCCTCCTTTCGGTTGGTGTCAAAGAAAATATGGAGTTGGAGCTTGCTTCAAGTTGGAACCTAAGAATCAGGGAGTTGTAGCCTCCTTCTGGTTGGAACCAAAAAATTCAGGAAGTTGTAGCTTCCTTCAGGTTGGAGGCTATAAATAGGGGGTTGTATCCTTCTTCCATTTGTAGCTGGAGAATTGGGAAGTTTGTGCTTCCAATGAATGTATTCTTTTGATATATAAGAAAATAATTACGTGGTTTTCTCCCATTTGGTTTTCCATGTAAATTATGTTGTACTTTGTTTATGTAGATGTCTATTATGCTTTGTTGATTTATACTGCTCATGATATATTGGTGATATATTTTTTATGATGTTAATGATTCCATATTGTAGTTAAAAGTGATAATAAAGTGCTTATACTGATTGACCCCTCCTCTCAGTATTCCATCATTGTGGTCAATAACCTTTCAATATAATATATTGAAATATCATATTCATTAACAAAAGGATATTATTTATGCATTTTAATACAACCACTTACATAATAATATATCTAGATGTATAAAACGAAAATTCCTAGCACCAACAAAATGTTAATTTGAAACTACCAAAACTGACCAGAATTTTCTAGAAATGGCCTACAAATGCTCTAAAATGCATGTAATACCAACTATGAAGCCAATGGAGACATCCACAACATGACCATGAAAAGAAGGGACAATTTGATTAGGCCTTAAAACATAGTTTGTGTTCCAAAAAGTAGTTTGTATAGTGTGATATTTTGGCCTTTTGCAATTAGAAAATGTCTCATTCTTCACATTTACAAGAATTTTTTTTGGATTTGGCATCTTAATTTATTACATCGTAGTTATTGAAAGGCTTAACACTCAGCATTCAATTCAACTACATTGCAACAATCACATGGTATATACATAATAAACAATGTATCGAAGAAGGGAGAAGCTAGTTTAACTCTATTCATATGCTTCCATTCCATTAATATAGCACATTACATGGTTGATAGCTTACCATCTTCTTGACTTTTAACCTTCTTGCTAATTGGATATTCATTGAAGCTTTCATATGGCATGCACTTTATCACTCATCATCATTCATCTAATCATCATTTGTACATTATAATTTAGGTTACATCATACTACATATTACATTCATAAAAAAAAATATGCTTAATCACCTAATGACACTTTATAAATAGGCCATGGAATCCTCTTGAGAATGCCACATATGTGTAGCATGAAAGAACAAGTCTCTAGAGAAGGAAAACTTGGAATAACATTGCTTCAGTAGACCCAACTACATTACTCACTGTAAACATATGTGAGAATTTCCTTTCATGGGAAAATGCAATATTTTTTTCTATTGAATACCCAAGTCAAGTTTCACTAGAAATGGATAAGCATGTTTTCTTTATGAAAATCTTATCAATGAGGTGGGAATTCTCTATCTATATTATATTTTAGATGAATCTCTACATTCCAAACTGAAATAAGATATTACAATTTTCCTTCTATATTTCAAGTTTCAACACTACACCACATGGATAATCAAGTATCACAAGTTAATTTTCCCATATCATCTCCATAAACAATTGTAGGAATAATCATGGGTTCAACATAACAATGTAAAAATTTTAAGGCATTAAAAATAAAGGCATCCAGGGGGCTGAATATGCCTGAAAGTGGAAACCAACCTGTAATTTAACAAATAAGTAACCAAATTCCTTTATTCAAGCTCCCAATTGAGAAAAGTCTCTACTTTCTCTTTGATAAGTTCATGCTCGTTTGAAATTTTTTGTTAGTCCTTTTCAAAAGATCCAAATGATTCTATTGCATTCTTCAATTGTTGCTTCCATTTAAACCAAGATGTTAATATAAATATCATCAACACTAGCCCAAAAGCCACAATGGGTCTTGACATGTTTGCTTCCCAAACAATTTTGATATAAATCAAAGAAGGGATATACACATAATGGTCAAGGGAAGTGTTAATTATAAGGCTAAGACAAGTAGCACCTTCCAAATGATACAAAAATTGGATCACACAATTCCATATTCCTTTTAGTTGCATTAATTTTGGTACATTTTTAGGATGGTACAATTTTTAGAGAGTAAATTTTACATTAAAAGATGCATTGTTAATGTATTTTCTAGAAAGTGTATATATATATATATATATATATATATA
>ML805167.1:0-11346 GCA_009831015.1 Picea engelmannii | reverse complement strand
TATATATATATATATATACATATACATATATATTTGTAATTTGTAGAAATGGGTGGGAAGAAAAATTGCTATTAAATATGATCACATTCCTTTCAAATTCAAATTTTCTACATGTGATAAGTTCTCACGTGGACATTGAAGTTCACATCACAAAAGCACATGTACTTTCTAGTGTTAAATATCATATGCACCTTCTAGTGATAAATAATGTGTCCATACTCTAGTGACACATGACGTCTGTGCAATATTCTTCACATAAAATCCCACAATAGTTTGAGTTCCAAAAGAAAGAGTCATCTCTAGTGTTGAATTGTCTTGATCTGGGACACATTAGGCCAATTGATAGAAACTAATAATTTTCTTACTACAAAGTGCAAGATGCAAAGGGGATGCTACACTTTATCACCCTCTTATAAATAAAGATACCAAGGACAAGCAAAGGATCAACTCCTTATCGTTAGTACAATTGATTGAGGTTGTCTCTCCGTTAGTAAGGAAATCTTCCAAGTTTTGGTCCATTTTAAATCAACTTATATATTTAAAAAATCAATTAAAACTCTAAAAATTCTAAATTCAACAACACACAAGATGATTGTTACCGAATTACGCGTCTGTTCAGGGTTGACTGTCGTTTTATTTTACCGAATTACACGTCTCTTGAGGTTCACTGTCGTTTTACTTTTACCGAATCACACGTCTTTTCAGAGTTGACGTTCGATTTGTTTTAATGTATCACGCGTCTGTTAAGGGGTTGACTTTGATTTTTAATTATGTATTAACATATGTGATGATTGTTAACAGATTTCCTTTTCAAGTACGATCCACATAAAAAATTACTTGAAAAGGAAATCTGTTAATTATAAATTCACATACTGTCACAAGTAATGTATGCATGGAGAATTAGGGCCCTTTCCAGTTAGATATCTCAATGGCTTTGTGGTTGCGTTGTCTGTCCACATTGCCGCGTCAAGCAATCACAAAATAATTGTCTGACGTATGGGTGTTCCCATCCACGCGATCCCAAAAATCTTGTGCATTTTACGCAAGGCGTATATCTATCCCTCGCGGTATTTGCTCACATAAACTATACAGAACAGCGTGATTCTCAGGATCCTAAAACCTTACGTCTTCCCTAAAGCCGCCTCGTCCTAATTCATTTTGCTGCTCATCAATTTATACATCACTCTTTCCACATGTTTAATCTCGAAATCTTCCACCTACGATCATACATGGACATATCTATCCAGGATATTGAAAAGAAATTTGTAAGGAATCATTTTAATGGAATTGGGTGCTGTTATGTAAATTTGCTTGATGAAGATGCAGTAATGAGAATTATTAAAATCGAGTAAGGCTAAAATCAAAACCCTAATGGTGGCGGCCCGGCGGGATAGAGATTTTTGTTAATGGAAGCTTCGCTTCAGGAGAAATGTCAACGTTCCACATCTTGACTATACCCGAAAATCAAGTGTGGATTGTTGTATGTTGACTGGAAGATGCCGAGATTGTTGTATCTTGACCAAGCGGTCGCGTCGATAACAGCCTGTCAGCACGATTAAAAAGACTGTGCGTGGCACACAGACAGAAGTGACTTACCGCTTTCCACTTCTCCTCTGTCATTCTGCACTCTTTTTATTCCAAATCATACCATACCCTTCCTCATCTCATATTGTGCTATCAATATTGCTCTTGCAAAAGTTTAGGTTATCACACCCTTGTTCCTCTCAGTACTTCAGTGTTTAATCATTAGCTATCTGTGATACAGATCCAAGCAATATCAATGGAAGGACTGATACCTTTCATTTACAGAGCTGTTGTCCGAGACAGGAGTCATCAAATATGCCGCAGCAGCAGTAGCAGAAGGAATCTATTATTATCATCACCTGAATCTTCGAATAGCGGAATATTATTTGAGAGGGATCATGTCAAGCACAACGACATACCAGCAAAGGGTTACAGCTCGGGCAAGTTTGATAATAGTGCACCGCAGGAGTTTCAGCTCAAGCCCGCGGATCTTTATCCTTCGAGTCAATCTTTATTGCACAGGCGGGCGGTCTCGTCTTGTTTATTTAACAGCTGGGATGAGCGATCCCCGGGGAAACATGCAATAGGACTAAATTTTCCAGTCCAGTTTGGCCACGCCAATTCCTTCCATTACCGTCCATAGTTTTTATGCAGTTTTTGCTATTGCAATCCGTAATGTTTATTTAAAAAAGTTATGTTCAAAACCATTTCTAATGATTATAGAAGACAAAGTTAACCTTTCTGTGTTTTATCTTTAAATACTTTATTTTATAGATAAAAAATTTAGATTTAAAAACAAATTTGGATGACTCCTACTCTTGATCGGATACCTATCTTTATTTTACAAATAAATAATTTAAATTTAAAACGAACGTTGATGACTCATAATGTTGATCGAATGCCTAGATTCCTTTTTCAAAAAAAAAAATTCTCACTATGTGAGTCCGACAAAGACTCATATTCATCTAAATTTAAATACAAGCATAGATGACTTGGAGTCTTAATCGAATGCCTATCTTTCTAGTAATTCTTATTTCCTTCTATGAAAAACTTTAAATCATTGCAGACTTAATGTGAAGTGAAAATTTCTCCAGAGTAGCTTTGCTCTCAAAAGTTGAATTCTCTCCTCTTCCACGGTTTGGATATGGCCCATTTTATAGCCTTCAAATGGAACTGAAGGGTCGAGTCGGAAAGTTTCCAATATATAGAAGGTCAAGGATCATGGATCTCATGACGTGACATAAAAACTTGACACAATTTTTAATTTTGAGCACCAAACTCAATGTACGCGGGCTGTAGTGGTGCAACTTGTGTATACACATGTTGTCTAATTGGTAGGGCACGTATATGTGGAAAAAGATGATTTTTTGTCTCTAGGAAGTGCAAAAGGGGACTTCAAGTCTGCATAGGGAAATGGAAAGGCCTTCTGACCAAGTTGCATGGGGTGAGGCAAAATACCGCTATAACACTCCCGGAGTTCCGAAGCCAAAATAACTTAGCTCCTTTCGGACCTAGCAAAGTGTTCCAAGCTCCCGGTTATGTCGATTCTCTGACAAGTCTTGAGGTTGCACACTCAAGTCTTAGCCATGTTTTGGTTAGGGCCATGGACATGAGCCCTTAGTGACACATACAACTGGTTTGAAGGAGACTCCCTCCCTCCAGGGAGCTTGAATTTAGTAACCTGCGAAGGTAAATTCGATGGGTTGAGAGGATTGAAGTATTCCAATGAAATCTGTCCTGGCTCTTACATTACAAAATCAATCATTGAGAAAAAGTTTCCTTTAAGATTTTCCAACCAGCACAAGACCATAAACTTATTCCTAAATTCATCCTAAATTCATCTGAAGACCCATGTCTAATAGTTCTCCTACAGCTAAGCATAGGCAAATAGAAACCATTCAAATACAGGGGTTCACAGAAAAACAATAAGCATCTCTAATAATTTATCAAACAATGAAAATATTAATCATAGACACAAACATCCAAACACTCATTTCAATTCTAGTACATGGATAAGGAATACTTATCAAGAAACCAGATAATGAAGCAACTACTGAGATGGGTTTTCGTTTCCACCCAACCGTAGGCACACCAACTCTTGGATGGATTTACCACTAGTCATCCCCTAGCTAAATCATGATGCTCTGAGAGACTCTTCCTTCTTGTTTAGCGATATTGAGGGACAAAGGGCACTCTCCTCCTCCTCCTCTCTTAGTCGACTATCAGGTTTAGTCAACAATGTCGACTAGTCCTTACAACAATAGGTTTCTACAATAACAAGGATTCGGGAAGCAAAATGCAGACAATAATCTCTACATAAAAGTGGATCGAGACAGTATATTGATAATTGAAGTTTACATAGATGAAATTACCTTCGAAAGTGATGATGACGGGATGAATCAAAAGTTTTCTAGAGATATGCAAAATGAGTTGACTTTCTTTTTTCTTGGTGAGTTGAATTTCTTTTTGGGATTATAGATATGTTGGTGTGATAAAGGTATTTTCATCTCCGAGACCAAGTATATCATAGAAATTCTAAAGAAGTTTGGAATGGAAGACTATAAACCCTTAAGTACTCCTATGCAGACCAAATGTAAGTTGAGCAAGGAAGATGAATATAACGATGCAGATCAGAGACTCTACAGATCAATGATTGGAAACTTACTCTATGTGATAGCGTTAAAATCAGATGTGATGCAAGCAGTTGGACAGGTTGCAAGATTTCAAACAACACTGAAAGAAATACATGTTATGGAAGTAAAGAGAATATTCAGGTATCTCAAGGAAACATGAGATTTTGTATTATGGTATCCAAAAGAGAATGATCTATCTTTGGTTTCCTACAAAAATGCAGATTGGGTAGGTAGCATTGATGATAGAAAAAGTGCAAGTGGAGCATATTTCTACTTGGGTGAGTGTTTGGTACCATGGTTTAGCAAGAAACAGTCATCAATATCTTTGTCTATAGAAAAAGCGGAATATATTGCAACAACAACATGTTGCACTCAGATTCTTTGGATGAAACAAACCTTGCAAGATATACAAGTGAAGTACGATCAGCCCATTTCAATACTATGTGACAAAACCAACACTATAAGTAGATCTAGGAATCCAGTGATGCACTCCAAGACGAAACACATTATGATCAAGTATTACTTCTATGGGAACAAGCTACAAAGAAGAACTTCAAGCAAGCGTATATTGGGAGAAAAGAACATATTGTAGATATTTTCACCAAACCTTGTTCAAGTGATTTGTATTATTTTGAGAACGACATGAAGACAAAAATATAAGCGATAGATAACAAGTAAATACACAGAGATAATGCGGAGAAAACATAAATATAATGAAACCCAACTTCTATTAATGAACAAGAGAGAGAAAAACATTGTAGAACAAAAACTGACAAAATGGGGTAGCTTATCTCTTAAAAGAAAAAGATGTTGTCTACGCTTCATTCACAACAAGCGTTGCATCACACTCTATTGCATGATTAAAGGGCCTCCTTTAACTCAATTATATATGACAGAGTGAGAGAAGAACAATTCCAACGATCCGTGTGGGATAAATTGGGCTAAGTTTATAAAATTTCAGAGGCATGTAAAACACTAGGACATTCCGGGCAGTCACCCATCCCAGTACTACTCTAGCTTGAGCGTTGTTAACTGCAAATTTCTAAATGGATCTGATGCATTAACACTATGTTGTAGGCATATACATAAGACCACTAGGAAATCATTACATGATGTGTATAATTAACAAAGGAATATGAAATTACATTCCATTCCCCATAAAAATGGTGAATAACTTGGTTTATCAAAACCATAGGCTCAAAATGGTGATTCGGTTGAAAAGGTGGATGGCCACTGAGATCCATCTGGATCATTACTGATCCAGATTTATGAGAGGAAAAAAATGAAACCATAGATTTATAATGTTAACACATAGACAGAGTGAACAATAACAAAGATACATTAAGACTTGACTTCTATTAAATAAGAAATATGATGAAAATTGTAAAATGCATACTAAAAACAAGCTTGCTAGAATGGTGGCAGCTTATCTATGAGAAGAGATGTGATAGCTATGCTCATTCGCAAGAATATGAGTACAATAAGGATCTGAAGGAATTTTCACAATAAAGATTAATTAAAAAACCCTATACATCTGAAAACCTAACCCTAGGAGATGAATCACCAAAATTTATGTGGGCCTCGTTGGGGTAAGTTAGTACATTAACTTCCCGGGGTCGTAACTTTTGCATACGATCTTCATTTAGGGCACACGATAGCTAGTTGGAAGGGTATTGATGAGGATATTCATTTAGGGGGATCAATCAAATCCTTTGACTATAATTGAGGTGCCTAATCATGAAAACCATTGTTTAGGCCCTCAAACTAGCCCCAAAAGTTTAAAACTACTAAAAATAGTAAATTGCTAAAACTGCCAGAAAACTATTTTGAGTCAGCTAGAAATGGTGGGTGGCCACCAATATCCACCTGGATCAATCCTCCCTCCTTAGGAATGAATGGTATCCATTTCATTGATTCCCCCCATCAGATGAGGAAATTTCGACTGAATTTGGCCTTGGGTGAGCCACTTAATTTGGTGTAGGAGCTACCATCGCTATAAGAATATTCAAGAATACAGTGATGCACTCCAAGACGAAACAAATTCTGATCAAGTATTACTTTATACGGGAACATGATACAGAGAAGAACATCAAGAAAGAGTATATTGGAAGGAAAGAGAATATGGAAAATATCTTCACCAAACCTGTTCTGAGGGAGACCTTTGAGTATCTTCGACAAAAACTTGGAGCAGTTTCTACCCCACAGTGATTCACACGACATCAAGCACAATAAGATAGGGGAGAGAAATAGAAGCCATAAATAATCCAAGAAATAATATTTTGGATGCTTTTCATATACATCAAATATTTACATGATGAAACATCATGAAGAGAAAGTAGAGTCTTGTAGATTGGGGGAGCAACCCCAAGGCGAATTACCCTTTACCATTGATGTCAAAGGGGGAGAGAAAGAAAAAATGCATGGAAACTGAGAGAAAGGAGAGATGCATGGAGACAGGTGAAGAAATGTATACAAGGGGCGTAATGTTCATAGGGGGGAAATGAATAGGAGCATGAGTGTTCCCATGCCATCAGTGTTTACATAAATGCCAAAGGGAGAGATTGTTAGATATTGGGTTGTCATTGATGTCAACAAGCAGTGGTTTTCATTGATGTCAATAAATCTAATGGGTGTGTTATCCCCATTTTATGGATAAATCAAGAGATGATGTCTTGAGGCCCTCAGGTTTCAAATATGGAGTGTCGAGAGACTACATGACCAATAGTACCCTTTGCACAGATGGAAAACCCACTCACCACCATAGATGGTCATAGGTTTACAGATGACATCCACCACACTAGTTGGCTTCCAGAAGTCATTGGGCCTTGCTCCATGAGGTACAAGTCAGTATTATGGTGAGCATCATTTCAATATCTAAGCCATTTGATTATGTTGTATCTTAGATTGCTCTAGATTTCATGATATGTTCTTGGACATTATTCCTTATTCCMTSCTTCACCTTGGTGGTTGGCATTGTGCCCTAGTAAGTGGTATTCTTTGGGAATGGGTTTGGTACTAGGAAATCCCTTAATGAGCCATCATATCATTCCCAACCATACTTTCCATTTTCTATCATTATTCCCCTCCATTTCCTTATCTCTTGGGATTTTATGGTGTATTAACCCAAGAAGGGGCTGTCCCTCATTTTATGAGAAGAAGGGGATAAAGGCCCAGAGGGGTTGGTGTTGGGTAAAATATTAAAGCCTTATATAAATCTTCTATATGCCTTGCCCAAGCATCACCCAAGAAAGAAATGAAACACTTATCTTTAAATAAAGGGGACCCACCATATAATAAATAAATGCTTGCAAGGTTAGTTGAAGGATAGGAGGTCTCCTCATGAGTTGACCTATCACATCCAAGGATATCTAGTGATATGACATTGTCATCATCTGGTCACCAAACCAAGGCAATGACTTTTTGTTGCATGGATGAGAGAAAGGGGGTCTCATCATGAGCCAACCTTCTCATTTCCATTAGGTGTTTATGGGTGACATTGCCACCACCTAGTCACCATGTTAAGGCAGTGACCTTCAATCTCTCCTTATGCTATTATGAAAGAAAATAAATAAAGAAAGATAAAAGGAAATTGATGGACTTGGAAAAAGTGCATTGGAGACAAAGGTACCACACACCCTCTACAAAGGCACCCATGAATGAGACACTACGACCCCTTGTATGTCATGATCCCTATGTCCATTGAGTATTGACCCCATCCACCTCTTACACTTTACATGGATTAGAGAGAGACCTCTTGGAATCTCTCCTCGACCTAGGGAAAGATATACCCAATAGGACACATCGTCAACCCTCCCATACTTAATCTTGAAAAGTCGCATAGTGTCTTTGAGTTGTTAATTGGTTGATATGGTGATCTTTTATGCACATGCTTGGATCGATTATTTATTGACTAGATTAACTTATCATGATGTTATGTCTTGAGATCCTTGGAGGGTGTGTTCATTTGTCTTGTAGGACCTAGCTGGTGGACAGTTTTGGGAGAAACAATCTAGCTTGGGCTTCCATGGGGCTATAAGCCCACAGGTTGGATTCCAGGGGCCCGCATGCTAGATGAGAGAGTTCATACTTGGATGGCCTTTATGATGACTTGGATAACCTATAACACCTCCTACTTTCCCAACAATTTTCTCAGGAGAGGAAAAACATTCCATTTTTTAGCTTGACATCATGATATTGGGGGATAGGGCATGATGGTAAGGTTCCATGCTTTGACACATGTATGTTTGAGAAGGATAAGAGTATTAACCGTGATACGAGTGCCTATATGCTTGACATATGGCCTTTGGAAACCCATCAACACTTCTCCAACACCAAATGTTTACTCAAAGTGGAAAAACACACCCTAAAGGGGTGACATCCTCCTAAATTAGGGTTTAATTTGTGCAAAAAGTGAAATTTTAAGTGAATTGTTTAATATTATTTTGTTAAGAGGGAAATATTAGGTTTTTTGACCCCTAATATTTTGGTTTACTCTTTATTTTTTGGACAAACTATATTAGCTACTTTTAGTATAAATAGAGATCATAAGATCTCATTTTAAAATATAACTCTCCCTCTTGTGAGAGACTTGATTTGAAATTTTCGGCCCTCTTGGCTCTTTTAGCTCTTGTGCACTTGTTTATGGCTATGTTATTAATGGTTGATAGAGGAAGGCCTAGCGCTAGCTTTGGATGATTCTTTCTAGCTCTTGTGGTGAATTGTCTTAGCATTTCTCTTGATGTTGGTATGGTTTTTACTCTCTTGTTATCATTCATTTAAAGTCAAGTATGTTTATTCTAGGAGATATGTGGGAAGTATAAGGGAATACACCCTCACCATATCCTTCATCATTTTATTTTCTTTATCTCATTGATTAAGAGTTTTCTAAGAGAAGTATAAGGGCATACACCCTCTTAGCTTAAACCCTAGCTTAGAGAAACTTTCCTTTGGAAGTAAAAGGGATTACACCCTCGAGGAGGTAGATTCTATAAGATTATTTTGACTCCATTAACCCAATATTAAAGTCAATAGTCATTGATTTGCTGCATTGGAGAAATAAAATATTGCATTGGGAAACGTGATTTTCGGCCATTTTTACTTCTTGCAAAGTGGATTGTTTTCCTTGTGCCTTGGGCACCTCACGACCACTAGGGCATCCCCATATAGGGGGTACCTATTTATTATGTTACAAAATTTCATCTTCAGCCATTAGGGCTGAAGAAACCCTAACTTACTTACTTGAATACCTGTCTTATCAACCATTGCATTTTGCTCGAAGTTTGCACATGTGTTCTCCTTGGTCTAGCACACTTTTGGGCAAGGTTTGAGGAGATTTCAGTGGCTGAATTTATTTTTGTAATACATTGAATTTTACATACATAAGGATTATATAATTTTATTCAAACAAGTGTTTACAACAACCTTATCTTTTATGCTAAGAGTATTGGTTTTTCATCTTGAGTTTAGCTAGTCATTTACTAGTTTTTCTCTTGCATTTTCTACTTGATATTTAGCCTTTATTGAAAAGATCATAGTACCTTTTTATTGCTGATATATAATTTTATATATTGCTGAAAATTAGGGATAACAAGCTTAAATTTCTAATCCAACTAACATATACTATTGCAAAGTGTATTTTCTTGTGTCTCGGGCATGTACACTCATCTAGAGAAGTGTTATACCGATGGGGAAAAAAATAATTTATTCTCCTGGAATCTATTTCCACCTTTCGCTCCACTTATAATTGACCTATAGGGGCTTCATTTCCACTTCCATCTATCTCCATCTCAATCCCCCTAGGGTCACTAGGATCGCCTCTCTATAGTGACCTAGTCACCTCTGAAGTGTGGGGCCTACATCGAGGTGACATTGGGTGTAGGATTCCCAAGTTGTAGCACTTGTTCTGTGTTTGGGTCGGGATTTTCCCAACCTAAAATTTGTGCTATAACATTTTGGCTTCATTTTTAGAGAGGATTTTTAATCCTCTTCATACACTAATGAAACTTTGGTAAGTTATCCCAAAGCCTTTCCCTTAGCTTACCTGGAAACTCCACCCGAGGAACTTTCCCTTTCCACCTTCCTTGATGAGTTCATTTTGAAATTCATCTAGCGAGTCCACCTTACTAGAATTGTTGGTTGTGGAGCTTGATTATCTTCTTGATTTAGAGGTCCTTGCTTTCAGCCGTGTTGATACCCCATGAAGTATTTACACCCCAGAAGTATGTACACTCTTCCACGCGAGGGAGTGCAGAGGGGGGGTACCCCCTCTGTGGGGTCCGGGGGGGATATCCCCCCGGCTGGGGGGTCTGGGGGCAAGCAGGCCCCCAGCGGGGGTTCGGGGGTGAAGCCCCCGAAGAAAAAATTACCTTGTAAAAGTATATTGTAATTTCATTGTAAATCTGGACCATTCATTATAAGGTCGCAGATCTAACGGTAGAGATTATGTTAGGGTTTTTTTCCCTAGAAGGCAACCCTCTTTTATGAGGGAAATGTATCATGGCTATGGTTGATGGTGAATATTGTATTCTGAGAGAGGAGACTGTGAGAGAAAGAAGAGGAAGTTACAGTGGGTTTTGTTGTAGGTTGTATCCCTTCATTTGCTGGATAATAATAAAGAAAGGACCTGGCAATTTCTCTGGTGGATGTAGCCCACACTGGGTGAACCACGTAAATCTATGTCTCTCTTGTATTGTGTGTCTTCTGTGTTTTGTTTCTGCATTTTCTTTATTTTATTGCTCTGCGGTCTTGTTTTTCTAACAACTGGTATCAGAGCATAAGGTAACTCGCAGGAAAAGAGGGCTCCTGGTTCGAGTGGGAGCAATGTCGGAAGATGGAAAGTTTAGGGTCGAGAAATTTAACGGCCAAAACTACCAGTTATGGAAGATGTAGATGGAAGACTATTTATATCAGAAGGATCTATTCCTACCATTGAGCGGAGTAGCAAAGAAGTCGGCGGCCATGAAGGACGAAGAATGGGAGATTCTTGATAGAAAGTCTCTAGGAATGATATGGCTCAGCCTGGCAACGTCGGTGGCTTTCAATATTTTGAAAGAAAAGACAACGAAGGGTTTGATGGACGCGTTGGCCAAATTGTATGAAAAACCCTCAGCGTTGAATAAGGTATTTCTAATGAAGAGATTATTTAATATGAAGATGTCAGAAGGTGGGTCTGTTGAAGATCATTTAAATG
>ML805166.1:194171-217141 GCA_009831015.1 Picea engelmannii | reverse complement strand
AGAGGGAGAGAGCGGTTGGAGAGAGACAAAGGAGAAGATAGATGGATGTAGGGAGACGGGGTTGGGGGAGAGAGAGAGTGGGAGGAAGAGGGCGGAGAGAGAGGGGGGGTGAAAGAGATATATTTCATGTTAATAGGAATGTGTGTGCATTCATGTTCCTCATAACATGCATGTGCACTTTAGGAATGTGCCCGTGTTCCTAAAGTGTGCACATTATTTTTATTTCAAAATTTTTTTAGGAACATGAAAACGTGTTTCTCAGGAATGCACATGTGTTCTTGAGAATGTGCACACATTCTTGAGAACGTGCACACGTTATTGGGAACATGCCTATGTGGGTTTTTAAGTGGAAGTTCAGGGTTTTCCAAACCTGTCACGTTAGGAACACGTGCTCGTTCCTAGAAACTTGCATGCCTTCCCACAAGTGTGCATTCCTACTCACCTCATTGCCACTTTATAGTCCACCAACTTTGTGCACCCACCCTAACACCATAAATAAAATGATATGACATGATTGGATGGATATTGTATGCACTACTACATTTGGGGTCAAAAAGTGACATTTATAAAATGTTATTTTGTTGTTTACACATATAAATATGAGCTTTCAAGAAATAATCCTACTTTCATTTGCTTTGTAGTTGACATCATTTTCTCAATGTCACTATAGCCATGTTTTAAGAAATGAATTTCATTATATCCAAATTTCAGAATGTTGATCTCTCAACATGCATTTTCCAACTATCTCTCCTATTCTATTTTCCAACATCATTAAATCAACATTCCTAGGATTCATTAAACCAATGGTAAAGAACCATGCATTGCATTCATTACCATTGAATTTTTGAAATTGTGAAAATGCATTAATGCAAAAACATTGATAAAGTGACATTAAGAAGTTCAATTGATGTCCCTAGAATCATTATAGCAATGTTAGAGATAATTTTCCAATGCAACCCCCACTCCCAAGACATCAATAAAAATATATGTAGGGGAGAATTTCAACACAAAAACATCAATATATCAATGTTGAAGTGAGCATTTCACTATGAATCCCCATCCCACAGTGCTTCAATTCTACCATTTAAAACACACTACCAGTGATGCAGAAGGGTGTTTCTAGTTGTATCGAATTCAATATGGACAACAAGGACCATATACAGAAATGGTATCAGAACAAAACTAATGATTTTTCAATGTTGTTGAGATACAACCACCATATATGGTCCTTTGTTTCTCATCTTGAATTCAGGATTGCAAGCAACACTATTCAAGATTGTTGGTATGAGCATTTTTGAAGGGAAAAATGTAGCACTGTGAGATGGGTATTTCATATAAAAATGAATTTAACATTTGGTTTAATTTCCTACAAAAATATGAAGATAATAAGCTGCAATTTATCCCTAACATTAATGGCTTGGATATGCTGAAAATTAAATCTTAAATTCTAGAAACATTGAAATTTTTCCAAGAGTTTTTTCTCCTACTATATATGTTTATAGAAGAGATAGTCTTTTTCTCATACTATCATAATATATATGTCTTATTTCAAAATCCATACTATCATACTATATCGGTCTCTCATCAAAGATAGTCTTAAACTGTATCAGTCTCTGAGCATAGATAGTATTAAACCATATGTAGGGTAATTGGTAATAGATAACCTTAAAGCTTCCCATGAGGGCCTAATCTGGATCCATGGGGCACCTTGAGGTTGTGGTGGAAGGTGTGATTGCACATAGAGATATTATAATAAATAGTATCATGACCCGTGCACACATAAGTGTATCAATTAATCCCACCCCCATGTCCTCCAATTTTTAAGTACAACTTGAGTGGGCCTAATGGTTAAGAATATTCGTTTTCTCCTTGGAGGTCACGGTTTCAAAACCAGTGAGCAATAGAAGCTACGTCTTGGCCCTTGTCAAGTCACAAGTTCCCACTAGTACTGGCTTGAGGGGTGTCAGTGGTAGCTACATACCATTTTTTGTTTAAAAAAAAAGAAGAGGAGATAGGCTTGAGGGATGTCAGTGGTAGCTACACACCATTTTTTGTTTAAAAACAAAAAGAGGAGATAGTCTTAAAGAAAGATTAAGTAGGGTAGTTGGTAAGACATAGTCTTAAAAAGTAGGTAGGGTAGTTGGTTAGTGTGTAGATTATTATTTATTTAATTATTGAAGTATTAAATTCCACATCTAATTAAAATTTACTTTAGAGAAACTAAAATTCATGCAAACATGTTTTTTTAAAAACAAATACATTTTTTTAATGTATTTTCAATTTATCTCTTAAAAAATTGTGTTTATATTTTCATGTATTTCCACTTTATCTCATTTTGAGTCTATCAAAAGGCATGTAGAGTGGATACTTGTTGGATAAAGAATTTAATTCCACATAGGAGTGCCTACACTTCTGTTGGTTTCCTATTATCTACTCTTTTGTTCACCGATTGACCCTGGTTCATATTTAGTAAGCTTCCCAACAAAAGCCCTGTAAAACTATCGACCCCTCTAGTAAACCAGAAGGTAATGCAACACATAGGGTGTACTACGCAGTCTCACCCGAGATAGCTCTATGGGTGGCTGCAATACTCAGGTGTTTGCAATTTGAGATTGAGCAAGATATGTGGTTGTGTGTCGTAAAATTCGTCTAGTCCATATAACATTTAGTTATAACATCCATTCTATGCATGCATGTGGAATACCATATCTAATTAGTTACTTCATTCATCTAACATTCATCAACTAATCATATATAAAGATGCATTCATTCATTCACATAACACAGTATTATTGTGGTTCACCCCCTCCCGGGCTATGCCCACAAAGATTTGGCTCTCGAGCTTTTATTATAGTTTAGAAAGATATCACGTCGTGCATGGTTACAATATTAGTTCCTCCTCTCTCCCATAGGCTCCTCGATCCCTACGAAGATGACTAGATCGCACCAGGCTCTTCAGCCTGCGATCTAACCCTCGGAATTGAGTCGCTCACTCCTTCTCTAGCTCACCAGCTTAATGACTCACACAATTCTTACAATTCTCTTCCTCTCTGTCTCCTCTACTCCCCCGTTCACTCTCCCTTTTCATTGCCTAATTACTACTTATTTGTATCTTCGGCTCACCAGCCATTACAATGCATTACAAAAACCCTAACCCTAGCGTCGTTAGGTCTTCCTTGCATGCGCACTTTGCCTACTTCTCTTGCACATGCTTCTTTTCCTTCTAGTTGTCTTCTGCATGATTTTCCTCCAAAAATAGCCTTTCTTCCTAGCTAGGCCTGCATCCAAAAGGCCCCCAACACTGACATGTGGCTCATCCCGAGCAACCTAAACCTTGTGTGCCTCTTTGATCTCTCTTGCAAGAGCCTGGAACTTCTCTGTGAGTTCCTTTGCTTGTGTTTGAGCCTGTGCAGTCTTCTCCTTGAGTGCGTCCAATACCTACACCGAAATCTCATCGTTGATCATCCTTGCGCACTCTACCTGAGTTTGTGCCATGTTATTCTTTGTGTCTTCCACCTGCGCAATGACCTCTACTTCCCACTCTTAGAGTATTTCCATTTGAGCTCGGCTCTCCTTCTTCTGTGTATGCGTGACTATGAGTTATGCCTGCATAATCTTCATATCATGTGCTCCTTTGACACGCTATGTGATCAGAATCGTCCTATGCCTCTACTTGAGGTACTGGATAGCTTCACTTATCCTTTATTCCCCCTGGTCCCGCTGTTGGACCTATTGATCCTCTTCCAACTTCGTCCATAGTTGTGCTTCCTTCTCGAACAAGTCGGTCGCTGGGTGGACTTGTCGTTCCATCTCCTTTATTTGCATTTTTCCTCCTATTTCCTCTTCTCCTTCACCTCTGGCGGAGTGGTAGGTATGAGTTTCTCCCAAATATTCTTGATCTCATGCCTGTATTGATCATTTTTCTACACAATCTGATCAATATTCTGCGTCACCATGAGCTCTTCTGTCTACGCGCTCTTTGGAATTTTCTCATAGGCTATGGCCAATTCCTTCTCCAGTCTATTTGTGTAGTCTTTTTCATCTTTGGTCTCGATATTGGCCTGCTCGAGTACCAATTCCAACTAGTCCTAACTATCCTTTTTCTGTTGCAATATCGTTGCATCTGTGCATGCGCGCGACTGTACCTCCTGTGCGACGTTGACTTGTAGTTTATACACGGCCTTGGTTGGTATCCGCATCATTACCAATTGTATTTGTGCCAAATCCTTCATGGGTGTCTACCCTATGATTTCATCCATGTGCAGCATGCTGGGTGTGATATAAAATATTGATATTGGTTGTGTTGTCGTTTGGATTATATCCTGCCCGCTCGATCCAACCTCAAATCCTATATGTAATGTTGTTGAAACTGATTCTATTCCTCTATCGTCCCTCTATGTTTCTCTGATTTGCTCGAGGATATGCCTCATGTCTTCCAACTCATCCCGCATCCTACCCCTTTGGCATTGAGCTTCATCAAAGTCCTCCAATGTACAATCCTGGACCATCTGGACTACGAGGTCTGCGTCATTCTCCATGATTGTGTATTTTGGTGGTGTTCTGTGTGCCTTAGACTTCTTGTGTGCACCCCTTGTTTGTATGACTGACCTATTGGTTTGGCCTTTCTCCTGCTAAGTAGCACTTGATGTGGTTCCCTATGTTGTCTCAGTTTGTTTCTCTTGTTCCTGTGGTGCCTAGGTGTTGTTCTTCTTCCCCACCTGGGTGCCTTTATTGGACTCAAATCCTTTCTTTGGTTGTGCATGGGTATGACCTGTCCTTGGCTTCTTGGGCACCATTATCTCTTCTGCAGGTGTCTATTTTTTCCTTGCCTCTGCCTCCGTATCTACAAGCATATGTTGATTCAGGACTGGAATCCTCCAATCCTTGATGGCCATCTTTATGTCCTCCTCCTTTATGCAATAGCGTAGTTGTAGCCATTGATTATCCAGATCCATTCACACTTGGATCCACATTACATGTCTAGTTTCTTTGAAGTTGGCTATTCCCTGATATTGTGCAACCACTTCTGGTGTAGCCTGCCAAGTGTTGGCGATGCTCTCCTGTAGGTTGTTATGATATCCTTTGAATATGGATGCATTCGCCTTTCTGTTCATGGGGTATGAAGTGCACACCAACGATAGGTATCACGTTGCATGGAAAGGATTGGGTCTTGTGGCAAAGAATGAATACTTAGGCTCCTTCCATCTGATCAAGGCGATCAGGATGAGTAGCCATGAATAGTGAATTTTTGTCCCCAGGTCCTGCGTGTCCTTGCAGTCTTCTAGGAACATATTCAACAAATGTGGGACCCAGCTAAGTGTGGTGCCCTCTGCACACTGTGTTGCAACTATGACAACCCCAACAGGGACTTCCTCCTTACGACATTTTCTGAGTAACTTGCATGCCATAATTTTTGTGGCCATTCTTGTCATTGCGTCACTAATACGTTTGATTATGATTATGCATGACCCCCTTTCTGTACCATACTTCTTATTCATTTCCTCAGCTAGTTCCTTCTCCTTCGTCTTGTCCTCAAGGAACTATGTGGGTGCCTCCCCCCGTGATGGAAGCCCTGTGATGTATGCAATGAGATCTACGTCTATTGAGACGAGTTGTTCCAGCCACAGGTATCCTCTATGGGTGATTGCATCAGCTGCTTGATGCAGTTGTTTGTGTGTTGGCCCCTCCCAAAGTGTGGGATGTCCAATAGGCCTATAATCTTGGTTTTGGCCAATCCGTCTACCCACTGGCTTGCTTGGTTAATTGGTTCGCCAAAGGGTCATATACCCACAGTCTCTAGATAAAATTTCTTGGCAACTTCCAGAAACTTGTTTGTGTCCGTCACATCATGGTGTGGGTACCACAATTTCTCCACGTGGCCTAACATATTTCCTTCGATACGTACCCCTTCCAGAATGTGTGACAAAACAATGCATGTGGCGGCCTGCTTGCGCGGTGACCTTGGTACTGAATTTTTTCCCTTTTGTTGTGGTGGTTGGCTTGAGGTTCCAGCCTCCATTGTTCACTCTTCTACATAATCATATTCTCAACCGGTGACATATTCCAATATGCCCTCCTATGGTTGTTCTAGTGTGGTTGTGTGCGACCTTTTTGGCGCGTTCGTTTCTGCCTGGTTCAGAACCGCCCCATTAATTTTTGGGGCTTCTTTAGGGTTTTCGGGATGCAAATGATCGACTTCGTCCTTAGCCTATTGGCTATATCCCTCTTCTATCACATCAATGTCCATGGCCACAGGTGTTTTCTATTGGGTTTCCTTCACGATAGGTGTGGGGCTTCCTAGAGTCATATCGGGCAATGGGATTTCATCCACATTGACGAATTCTAGAGGCTGAGGTGATTGTTGTTCACTTCCCTATGGTTGTTGTGGTGGTTTGACGTTGCTACGAGGTCATCTACAATTTTGGCTCAAATATCTCGGTTTGGGTGGTGCCATGGTGGTAAAAATACTTTTCATCAAGCTTAGTGGCCTATGTAACCTCTACAAAATTCACTCTTTGCTCTGTGTGTGCTATCCCTCTATGATTTTCTCAATTTCACAATAAATCGTTCAATCCTCATGTGCTTCCCTTATATAGAAATCAAGTGAAACTTCCTGGAGATGTTTCCCATCGTGCGTTTTAAATGAACCAGTGCTTCCCACGTACTTTCCCTTGATCTCCCTTGTCGTCGTTAGTTGGCACGATTAATGCGGCATCCCGTCAATCATTTCTATCATTTAAGTTTGATAGTCGTCATCCATTGCGCTCTATTTGTTGTACCCGCCATTCCTGTTGTTTCTAATTTTTAGTGACCGCTGGTCTTTTCTCCATCGTGCTAGCATTTCTGAGTGTGTGTGCTCATTCTCTTTTCTGCGCACTATGCCTTTGTTTCTATCTTTTGATGTTTGGCACGGTAACCCCTCTTTTTTTTTTTTTTGAAGTGCTAGAAGGTCGACTGTCCCTATACAGCTTCATTTGACTCCCATTGATCATTCCTCTGAGTTTTGTTCCTCCTAAATCCTTCAACTATACAGTTCCCCCATCTGTGACAGTCTTTACTTTGTATGGCCCTAACCAATGCATTATGATTTTTACTGGGTGCTGAAGAGATTTATTGTCATACACCAAGATTAAGTCTCCTTCCTTGAAATTCTTCCTTTTGATGTGTCTATCATGCCATGCTTTATGCCTTTCTTTCTGTACTTCTTGGTGAAACCCTGCTAGAATCGTATCTTCCTCCATGATCATTAGTTGATTTAGACTTTCATTTACTGCACCATGTTCTTTCTTGTTTGTAATTGTTGCTACGTGTAGACTAGGTACCAAAAATTCTAATGGCACCACTGCTTCTTGTCCATACACCAATTTGAATGGTGTGTGTCCTGACAACTTTTTGCATGTGGTCTTGTACGCCCACAATATTGTTGGTATCTTTAAGTCCCAATCATCTCTATTAACGTTGTAGATCTTCGTCAGTGCATTTTCAAGGATTTTGTTAAAGGCTTCCAATGTTCCATTTGCTTGAGGGTGATATGGTGTACTCTTTCGATGATGAACTTCAAACTCCTTAGTCATAGCCTTAATAGTAATGTTAATGAAATGGGTTCCTTGGTCACTCATCAAAATCCTTGGGAAACCAAATCTAGTGATCAATTGCTCAAACAGAAAGTGTGTTGTTGTCTTTGCGCTGCAATATTTTACTGGTGTTTCTTCCACCCATCTTGTTAAGTATTCTGTCGTAGTGGTAATGTACCTCACTCCTAACCTTTTTGTTGATGGTTTAATTGGTCCCACAAAATATATGGCCTATTTATCAAATACCTGCAAGGTTACTTGTGGTCTCAACAGCATTTCATCCCTTCTATTTGGTTTACCAATCCTCTACCATACATCGCATTTCTGGTAGTATTCCTTTGAGTCTCTGTGAACAGTTGGCCACCATAGTCCTATGTGCAATACCTTCTGCGCGGTAGATTTTCCTGCATAATGTCCTCCTACTATTCCCTCATGAGATTCTACTAAGATTCTTGGTCTTTCATTCTCTAGCACACATCTTCTCAAGATGCTATCTGCACCCATTTTGTATAAATGTCCTGCGATCAATTGATAGTCTGCATCCCTGACTACTAGGTTTTTCTTCTTTGCAGTGTTGAATTCCTGTGGCACAACCCCTATACTCAAGTATTGGATGATGTCTATGAAGTATTCATCGGCTATCTGGACAGAAAATAATTGTGCATCAGGAAAGTTATCCTCTAGACTCATAGGTTCCTCCCCATTCGTGATCCTTGAAAGGTGATCAGGTCTTGCATTCAACTTTCTCGGTTTGACTATCACTTCAAAGTCATATTATTGGAACAACAATAACCATATACAAATCCTCCCCCCCAACATTGGCTTGTTGACGAGGTATTTGAGTGTTGAATGGTCTGTGAACATCTTGAAATTTTTTCCCAATAAATAATTTATGGACTTCTGAAGCGCATAGACCATCGCTAAGCCTTCTCTTTATGTGGTATTATAATTTTTCTCTGATTCTAACAGTTTTTTGCTAGCAAATGTTATAGGATGTTCCAATTCTCCTGCTCCTAGATGCGATAGTATAGCTCCAAGTTCTATGGTTGATGCATCTACATGGACATGGAACATCTTATCCCAGTCCGGGAATACCAATATTGGTGTTGTTATCATCGTCTCTTTCAGGGTGTCCAATTCGTGTTGAAAGTCCTCATTCCACTGAAAATTTGTGTCTTTCCTTAGAAATTTCTCCATTGGCACAATGATATGCACATAGCCCTTTATAAATTTCTTGTAGTATCCCATGTGTCCCAATGTCGCTCTCAATTGGCGGATTGTTTTTGGTGATCGCAGGTTAACAATTATTGCAATCTTGGCACGATCTACTAGCAAGCTGTGATTGCATACTATGTGTCCCAATAGTATTCCAAAAGGTGTTTCGAAGATGCCCTTCTTGATAATTAATGATATATGACACTACCTACATATTTCTAACATCATTCGCGAGAACTCTACATGGCCTTTCAATAGACTATAAACTGTCCAATCATCCAAATATACCTCTAGGAACTGGTGGATAAACTCTTTAAATGCAGCTATGGCTACTCTGGAGAATATTGTTGGTGCATTCTTCAATCAAAACGAGATGAATTTATACTAGTAGGATCCCCATTTTGTGGAAAAAGTGGTCTTGTATATGTATTTTGGTGCTATCTTGATCTAATGGTATCCTAAGAATCCGTCGGTGAAGCATAAGCTTCTTGTCCTCCTACATTTTCCAACACTTCATCTATGTAGGGAGTAGGGAACGAGTCATGTAGGCACGCATCATTCAACTTCCTTAATTCAACACATATTTGTATCCCCCCTTGTTTCTTCTCCTGAACTACCATTGGGAGTATCCATTCTGATTCCTCTATTGGTTCTATGATTCCATCTTCTAGCATCTTATCGATTTCGTCTTTGAATTTTTGATTATATATGGGATTCAGTTTGTATGGTCGTTTTCTGATCGGTATTGCCTCAGTTCCGAGCGGTATCTTCATTTCGCCTAGTTCTCCTGCTATGCCTTTCATTTATGTGAATTTTGTTGGGAATAGGTCATTGTACTCGCACAGTAATTTTCTTATACTTTCCATTGTTTGTTTATCCCAATAGTCTCTGATGCTGGCCATTTTAGGATTCTCAACTGTCCCAATGTTGACTTTCCTCACATTGATTGGCACATAAATTACTTCTGATTCCAGAGGTGGACCTTCCACTTCTCGTTCACCTTCAACTTCCTCAATCTGAATATCACACAGGTCATATTCATCTAGTGCTTCTCCCTACATGTGGTAGCATGACAATAGTTCTTTTACTGTCTGTTTGTTTTGTTGTTCCTCTTCTTTCATGAGTTCAACTTCTGGTTCCTTAATGAATATTACCCCTCTGATTTGTTTTAGTGTTGTGTCTATGTTAGGGTTCTCATGCTCAAATGAGAAAATGACTGTAAAATTATGTTGTAATACTGGCCAGCTCCTAGTTCCTCTGCGTAGTTATTGGTCTGCATACCAGTTTATTGGGATACCTTCTAATGTGTGAACAAAATGATGAGTCCATTCTTCCAGTGGTGTCATCCTCCATAGCGTTCTGTACTTCTCCAAGTGTTATGTTCATGTTCCTTTTCTGCCATATTTCTCTAGTTGGTTGCTTCCTTGATCTGGGCCAAACCTAATGCGCATTAACCGTTTACATTGGTACCAGTTTGTCACTGTTCCTTTGTGTGCACCCCACCATATCACATGTGTTTCCTTGAGTGCTATATTCAGAACTAAGATTCCTTGATTATCTAACACTTCATCTATGTACCATGTTAGGACTGCTTCTAGGTCATTCACCCCATCGAATCTGGGAGGTTCCCTTATCTTGGTACCTACCCATCTTACTGCGTGATCTATTCTTACGCATCTTCTTGGGGAGACTTCGTGTAACCTTTGCTGCCAATTTTCTAAGCCTGCATCTAAGTCTGACACACATGAGTTGATTCTTCACCAACTGAGTATCCCATCTGCAGTTAGTTTCACGTAATTTTCATCTCACGAAGTTGTTCTGTAAGACTGGTTAATTTCCTCTAGGTCCAAGCAAGTAGGCTTTACAAATCTTTCCCCTTCGGATGGGTCCACTGGTGCAATGACTATGTATTCCCCTGACTCAAATTAGGTCATCTTCTACGTATTTAGTTTGATTATGGTCTATTTATCAACATCCAATCCAAACCCAATAACGTCAGATAAGGTGTTGTGCCATCCACTATCTCGATTACTTTGAAGTTGGCTTTAGTCTGTACTCCATCTAGGTCTATTGTTACTCGTTTTAATCTTCCAATTGGTAGGACTCTATGTTGATTTACTAGTTTCAGCTAAACAGGTGAATATCCTAATGTGGGTTCTCTCATACAATGCCATGTATTCTTGGGTAATACATTAACTTCAAATCCTAAATCCAGTATGATATCTCCCATGTTAAAATCTCCAATATTGGCGTTCAACCTGAATTCCCTCCTTGTATGTAGGTGATTGGTTGTTTTATGTTCTAACCTTCCTTTTGCTTCTACGCTACATCTTTCTAGCATATTTTATAATACCTTAATAGAGGATGGATCATTTATTAGTCTAACACATGATTGAAAAAAACCTTTAATTTTACTTACTTGTCCCATGGGATGTGTTTCTTTGGTGTGATCGAATGATGGAGGCATCGCATACTCGGGTACTTCCTTATTATGTTGCACGATTGATGTCGATGCAATGTCTGGTTTCAGGAATTCTTGTCTGGCTTTCTTGAATATCTCCTTCTCGTTCTATGCATCAAACTAATTCTTTGGTTCGTAATTCTTATTCACCCATTGGTGTTGTATTGACTCTTGTCTTAGTGCGTCGTTTCCTATTTTAGCTCCTCCCCATGTAACTATGTTGATGTTTCTCCCTTCATCCCCTGCTTATGCTGAAATCCACTAAACATTCTTATTGTTGAGGTTCCTCTTTTCCTAGATCTTCCTTAATAGTGTCAGACATTATTTCGTGTCATGATCTGATGCGTGACAATACATACATGTCATTGGTGGAAGTGGACATTCTCTTGCATAGTGTCCTGGTTGTTGACAGTTGTGACATACGAATGGTCCTCTACCTATTCCAAAGCCTCCTCTTGTTCTACCTCCTCCTCTATAGCTAGCTCGATCTCCTTGCAATGCCTTATACTGAGACACCTGGTTATACTATGTGGTATTAAAATGTGGTTACACGGTATTATACTACGGTTGTGTGGTGTTATATTGTTGTTGCGCAGTGTTATACTTCTATTGTGCATTGTTGTACGGGGATGGTACTTGGTTAAATTGAGGTGCGTCTTGCCCGATCATCATTTCTTCCTGCACCATGTATGCATTCGATGTTCTTTCCCTCATCAAGTCCATGGTTATGTGATCTTTGTCATCATAGCCTATTGACTTGAAAAACTTGCAATACATGCTCTTCGGTATTGTCTGGTACTTATGCATCATTGGGAAGGGGTATGGATCATGACCATGTTTCTTACAGATCTCGCACCATAATCCTCCTATAGGTAGTGGGTTTGGCATTCCTGCTGCCATGTACTGCACGAATGTTGGACATTCATTTTTATGGTGTCCTTTTGTCCTACATGTGGTACACCGTACAACTTCTCTTTTGTCCTTGTTCTTATTATGGTTCAACTAGAACGTTAAGTTCTTTAGATCCTCCTTTAGCTCCTTTATGGTTGGATCTGTCTTCTGATATTGGTTCTCTTGCAATTGTAGGGTTTCTTGTAAGGCCTCTACCTGTGTCGAAAACTTTTTTTGTCACAATGGATACTTCAAGTGTGGTAGCAGTGAATTGATGAATAGATGCCTATGTTGCATATATGTCATGGTGTATTTTAGCTTTCCCTTCATTCGTTTGAATCTCTGGTCTAATTCCCATAAAGATTCTCCAAGTTTCTGTCTAATCTATATCATCTTATTCATGTATTGATCCTCTGAACTCAGTTTTTGGAACTCATTTATCAATGGCTTCTTGATCTCTCCAATTGTTTTGGTTGTCCCTGGTGGACTGTTTGCAGCTAAAATCATATACCAATCCATTGTGTGATATCTTAATGTGATAGCTAACTGTGCAAATTTAGTGTCCTCATTCATGATCTATTTTTCTTCCCAAATATTCTCACAGATAAAAAGGTTCTTCTTCGGGTCCTCGGACGCTTCTCCTTTGAATTCTAGTAACCTGATGGTTGGATCGTGTCCTTCCATTCTAAATGTTGAACTACTACCTCTGCGTGGTGTAGATACTTGACTATTACTTCATGAACTGGCTCCCCCAGTTTTTGTTCCTTGTGTAGATATACTTCATGTTGTCTTCCTTCTCCCAAAATTTGGTTGTCTAAATGGTGGTGTTCTTCTTGGTTCGTTAGTCGCACATGGGTTTATAGGTTCCACACTAACACTAATATGGATAGGAGTGTTTCCTTATATTTCCACTCTTGGACCTCTTGTCTTCCTCTCATATGTTGCATGCAGGATTTCCTCAATCTGCTCCATAGCCCAAAGATCCTCTACCTCCTCTTCATCACTTTCCAAGCCTTCCCTCGTGGCTATGTCTCTCTTCTTGGTGTTCACCTTATATTGGTAGGGTACTCCACTGCATGTCTTTCTAGTTGTTTCCATGATCCGCTTGATCTGATCTTCTTCCATCATAATGAGGTCCAAGACCTCCTCCTTGTTTCCTTTATCCCCTTCTCCTCCCATCTCTCCTTCTCCTGTCAGTGCTTCCCCTCGTCCCCCATGCACGCAAGGAAGTTTAGTTGTCTGAATCCATCGTCATTACACCTTTGTTATATAGTAATATCTTAATGGAAGTATATAACGATATGATGTAATACCTTGAGGTCCCTTGAATAAATCTTGTTCAGCTGTGTTGTATGAATTCGTTGTATCTACTGCAAACTCTATGATAAATCCAAAAATAATGTTGTCTAGCAAGAAATCTACTACACGCGTAAACTTATTATCAACTCATTGTAGTTGTGCGATCTCTTCAGGATTCCATTCTAGTTGTCTGATCTGATTCGTAGGATGGTTGTCTTTCAATATTGTTATCCACTCCTACAATATGTGTGGGAAATCACAGAAAAATACTTCATGGAAGTTGGTGAATACGTACTTGTCCATATATTTGCATGGTGTCTACTTCGGGTTTTTGTTATCTTTCTGCACAAACTCTAGCTCTTTTGTTTTCAACCAGCTTTCTATCCTTGCCTTCGTGGGATTCCATGGTCTCAACATCCTTTTTCAGATTCTCATTCTTCTCAACATCTTGTGATCTGTTATGACATTCTTCTGACGCATCCTCCACAAATCTCATATAGTTAATCCCATTTTCTTCCACAGTCCCGGCAACAGAACCATTTGTTGGTTTCCTATTATCTACTCTTTTGTTCACCAATTGAACCTCATTCATATTTATTAATCTTTCCAACAAAATCCCTGTAAAAATATCGGCCCCTTTGGTAAACTAGAAGGCAACACAGCACACAGGGTGTACTGCACAGTCTCACCCGAGATAGCTCTATGGGTGGCTGCAATACTCAAGTGTTTGCAACCCGAGACTAAGCAAGATCTATGGTTGTGTGTCTTAAACTTTGTTCAGTCCATATAAAATTTATTTATAACATCCATTCTATGCATGCATGTGGAATACCATATCTACTTAGTTACCTCATTCATCTAACATTCATCAACTAATCAGACATAAAGATGCATTCATTCATTCACATAACACAGTATTATCATGGTTCACCTCCTCCTGGGCTATGTCCACAAAKATTTGTCTCTCRATATTTTATTATAGTTTAGAAAGATATCACGTCGTGCATGGTTATAGTCTTAGTTCCTCCTCTCTCCCACAGGCTCCTCGATCCCTGTGAGGCTGACTAGATCCCACCAGTCTCTTCAGCCTGCGATCTAACCCTTGGGATCGAGTCGCTCACTCCTTCTATAGCTCACCAACTTAATGACTCACACAGTTCTTACAATTTTCTTCCTCTCTGTCTCCTCTACTCCCCCGCTCACTCTCCCTTTGCATTGCATAACTACTACTTATTTATATCCTCGGCTCACCATACATTTCAATGCATTACAAAAACCCTAACCCTAGCATCGTTAGATCTTCCTTGCATGCGTGCTTCGCCTGTTTCTCTTGCACGTGCTTCTTTTCCTTCCAACTATTTTCTACATGATTTTCCTCCAAAAATACCCTTTGTTCTCAGCTAGGTCTACATCCAACAACTTCAAATTTGAGTAAACCTATAAGGACATAGGTAAAAATTTTGATTAAAAAATTAGCTTTCTTCCTTTTCCCTCCAAAAATATTTACCATAAATGGTTGACATCATCATCTTGAATCTTAATGGTTCTTTTAAAGTTGATTTTAATAGTACAGTTTTTGTTTTTGAGTTCATTTTTATCTCAAAATTCCCCTAATGGTTATTCCTAAGTGATCTCACTATGATTATTGGCTTGAAAAGAGTATGTTCAAGAATACCATGAACATTGTACTATCAGGTATGCACCAAAAAACTATTACTAAAGAGGTAGATCCACATGATCAACACAACACAAGGAATCTTTTGAGATAGGTCTCCGACAATGGTGTTAATTTAGGAAGATGTATTTCTTCTTCTTCTTTTTATACGTTGGTGTGAGTATTACTCTCTATTGATTATTATTACACTAGCAAAATTTCCAAATTCCTTCTAGATGCAAAGATGTAGGAATTTCATTGGCCAATTGCAAAGGCTAAGGTTTGTAGGGTCCTAATGACAAAGGAATGCCAAGTGCTATAGCTCTATGATATATTGAAGAGTTTCCAACACTAGTGCTCAATCAAAACTTTAACAACACCAACTAATGAGGATATAATGTACCCTTATACATACTACCCAATACCCTCATATGAGAGAGTGAACTCAATGAGTACTATTCTCAGTGTACTATAGAAATAAGATGACCACAAGTTTATGTAAGGATAGAAATAAGATGACCAGAAGAGTTACATGGAATATGCCAGTGGAATGAAGACGATTCGTGGAGGAAATTGACAGTTGGATGAGGGTTAGAGATCATAACTAAAATAGAAAGGATGAGCTCGACTGTAATAGACAAGACGAAGAGTCACAACTGCCAGAGAGAAAAAGGAATCTCGGCATAACACCTAGTGATGTTGAACACGTGGGAAAACCACCAGAGAAGCTGAAGAGTTACCATGATGATCAGGCAGAGCACTCGAGAGGAGGAGGATATCGGGGCAATGTGAGTATGCAGAGGGATTGTGCACATTGCATGCACAAGGTGCACAGAATCTATAAGTACATGGTACAGAGAAGAGATGAGGTTGTTGTTGCTGCTGGAGTTGTGGTGGTTGTTGTTGTTGAAGGTGATTCATGTGTGAAGAAGGAAGAGAGTGCAGTAGCTGAATTGAACCGAAGAGGATCTGTGCAGTAAATGGACATGGCGCACAGAGCATAAAAAGCAGAAGAACAGATAGCGCAAGTCATGTGTGCAGGAAGGCAGTGAGGCAGACAGAAAAAACGAAATGCAACAGAACAGTGATGAGTCTGGTAAGCCATTGTTGAACATTATATCACTGTAATAAGATTCAGTAGCAAAGATTTATGTTTCAGGGTGGAAGGGAGGTGCTAGGGAGGATTGTTTTCCTCATAGGTTCAAGTGGGTTCTTGAACACAGGGAGTTGTAGATTCCATCTGGTTGCAGCCAGAGAAACCAGGGTGACAGGGTGGTGCAAGGGAGAACTCTTGTTCTCTGTTATACAGGTTGGTGCCTGTATGATTGGAATTTGGTGCTTGTTATTGGATAAATCCGTAAGTGTGGACAAAAACCGATCTTCCTAGATCCACCTGGATCTAGAACAAAGCAAGACAGAACATGACTCTTTCCCTAGATTCTAACCATTGAATTAAATAGGAGGCAAGAACAAAGAACATACCTTATTATCGCTTTCTATGGTCTTTGTTTCTCCCGCTTCACTCTAGTGCTCTTGTGCAGCCAAAATCAAGACAACACAAACCAACCAAAGTGAAGAAAGCACAATCTATTCAACAGTCAATCTATGTATATGATCAAGGAGTTATACAATAAAGTGGACTTAGCTTTATGGGAAAGGAACATATTATTGTATCATATTAATGGAAAGTAAAGATTACAACCTAAGCCTTGATGTTGTAAACTTCCTTTCGATGGCCCTTGGATCCGACACACACACTTGCTCACTTGCATGAAGAAGATCAACTCCTTTGGATGAAATTGCTAGAGTCTCCTAACTGATGTAGCATCAGTCCTTCACACAATTATTTCACCAATTCTCCAATGAATCTTGCTTCTTTTTTGCTTAAAATTTTCCATGAGAATTCACTCAATATATAGGAGAGAATGAATTGGTTACTTGGATAAGAATGATCCCAAAATATCAGGGAATCCAGTACTAGGATAACCATTCGAATGCCAACCCATCCTTCTAGAAGATTCCCTTCTAGAAGCTTCAAGAATTCATCTTTTTCCTTGCTTTAGGAAGATTTCTCACCCTAGCAGTTCAACATAGTGCGAGAAGTTCGCACCCTGCCTTAAGGCATCTTGCAAGAATGAGTCATTCTCACAACCAAATATACTAGCAGCCTGTGAACATGCTTCAAAAATGAGTTTTCTTGAAAGAGATGAAAGTAACTTTTCTCAGGTAAAAGTTCTTATGAAGATCCTGATTACACCATCATCAATACATCATCACGACGACCAAAATCATGGGTAAAAAAATTCCCCCCAAAGTATGAGGTTAGAACCAGTGATAGTCGAAATACTTTGTAAGCTGCATGTGTGTGTCGGGAACCAGGGGCACACCTAATCGGAAACCTGCGAACAACAAAGCATTTGCAAAATATTATATATACCAATTCTGAGGTAGGCATTCCCATACTCATATCATAGACTGATGACAACTGTAGACCTAGGTCATGGCCACCAATCATACACTGTGGATCCACGCCATCAAAATATAGCATAGCCACTAGGAATACACTGTGGATCTATGCGAAAAATTTCAAATTGAGACGACATAACCACGAGACATACACAGTGGATCTATGTGTCACAGATTATACATACTCCATCGCAATCTGGACAAAAATATGACATCCAGGGTCTTCAATCGCGTCGCTCAAAGTATGAATCTAACCATGTGATTACATGTGTTGAAGTCGAACATGGCAGAAACCACTTGATTACCGGTCATTGATGAAACCGTTAACAAGTGCGAGGGAAATAACCATTGATGTCAATGACTCCCAAGGTACCATATTAAAATCCATCGAGTGTGAATAAATGAGTTGAAGTCGAACATCCGATGGAATCTTTCGATCAGGGGTCAATGATGTAAACCCATTGTCGAAAGCGAGGAAACCTGCCATTGAGGCATGCAAGCTCCAAGGTACCAAATAATTTATAAGTCTTGATTCTGGATAATGAGCTGAAGTCAACGCAACAAAACTCGTCACAGGAGGGCCTTGATGTATCCCCCATCAATGACATGAAATGACAGATTTTGAAGGTGAAACAGAGTATGATGTGAATTGGACTGGACACAGGGAAGGCCGACACGGAGAGAATGGATAACTACAGATGGCCGACTCAATATAGGTTTCATATGGACTTCTCTTGAACATATGAACGACACGACCAATGATTTGGCAACATTGACTCAAAGACGACACAGGGAATGACCTTGTAACCAATCGAATGAGAGACAAATGGATTTCCCAAACCGGCTTCAAATATATTTTTGAAGACTGTTCGCAGGCTGATAGTATATTTTCCTGCGAGAATGCGTAATTCTCGCAGGCTGCCTTAAGCTAGGGTGTGAGAAGTTCGCACTGTGTTGAACTGTTAGGGTGCGAACTCTTCTTAAAGCAAGAAAAAAGATGAATTCTTGAAGCTTCTAGAAGGGAATCTTCTAGAAGCATGGGTTGGCATTTGAATGGTTATCCTAGTACTGGATTCCCTGATATTTTGGGATCATTCTTATCCAAACCAATTCATTATATCCTATATATTGAGTGAATTCTCATGGAAAAGGTTAAGCAAGAAAGCAAGCAAGATTCATTGGAGAATTGGTGAAAGAATTGTGTGAAGGACTGAAGCTACAACAACTTGGAGACTCCAACAAGTTTATCCAAAGGGGTTGATCTTCTTCATGAAAGTGAGCAAGTGTGTGTGTCGGAGCCAAGGGCCATCGAAAGGAAGTTTGCGACATCAAGGCTCATGTTGTATCTTTACTTTCCATTAATATGATACAGTAACATGTCCCTTTCCCATAAAGCTAATTCCACTTTATTGTATAATTCCTTGATCATATACATAGATTGATTGTTGAATAGATTGTGCTTTCTTCACTTTGGTTGGTTTGTGTTGTCTTGGTCTTGGCTGCATGAGATCAATGGAGCGAAGCTGGAGAAACAAAGACCATAGGAAGTGATAATAAGGTATGTTCTTTGTTCTTGCCTCCTATTTAATTCAATGGTTAGAATCTAGGGAAAGAGTCATGTTCTGTCTTGCTTTGTTCTAGATCCTTTTCCATGAGAATTCACTCAATATATAGGAGAGAATGAATTGGTTACTTGGATAATAATGATCCCAAAATATCAGGGAATCCAGTACTAGGATAACCATTCGAATGCCAACCCATGCTTCTAGAAGATTCCCTTCTAGAAGCTTTGAGAATTCATCTTTTTCCTTGCTTTAAGAAGAGTTCGCACCCTAGCAGTTCAACATAGTGCAAACTTCTTTCACCCTGGCTTAAGGCAACCTGCGAGAATTAGGCATTCTCGCAGGCAAATATACTATCAACCTGCGAACAGTCTTCAAAAATAAGTTTTCTGGAAGAGATGAAAATAACTTTTTCTCAGGAGAAATTTCTTATGAAGAGCTTGAGTACACCATCATCAATACATCATCATGATGACCAAAATCATGGGTAACAGTGCTTCCATCTAGTTGGTGCTGGAAACACTCAGGGAGTTGGTGCTTTCTTCTAGTTGGTGCTAGAGAAACCAGGGAGTTGGTGCTTCCTTCTAGTTGGTGCTAGAGAAACCAGGGATTTGGTGCTTCCTTCTAGTTGGTGCTAGAGAAACCAGGGAGTTGGTGCTTCCTTCTAGTTGCTGCTAGAGAAACCAGGGAGTTGTTGCTTCCTTCTAGTGGGTGCTAGAGAAAACAGAGAGTTGGTGCTCTCAGCAAGTTGAAGCTTGCAAAACAGAGGTTGTAGCCTCATTATGAGTTGGTGCTCATATGTATGATAATGTAAAGAATGTAACTATTACTTATCATATAAAGAAAAAGAGGTTTTTACCCTGTATGGGTTTCCTCGAGAAATATTTGTCTCTGTGTTTCTCAAATATGTGAATGATGCTGAAAGTGCCATTGTTTATTTCCATGCATTATTGTGATCATCATTCAATGTTTCTGCACAGAGTTTAAAAGAAGCATAAATGTTTAAGCACGGTGACAATTGATTCACCCCCCCCCCTCTCAGTTGTCCAACAATTGGTATCAGAGCCAGCCCCCTTTTATCTAAGGGTAGAGCTTAAACATGAAAAGCCATGAAGGGACTTCAGTCACTAGGCCTCCTCTATTTGATGGAATGAATTTTTCCTTCTAGAAGGTGAGAATGAGAACATACCTAATGGCCTTAGGAGTTGATGTATGGGATGTAGTAGAGACTGGATACATAAAGCCTATTGTGCTAGCTTCCAAGGATGATAAGTTAGAATTTAGCTTTAATGCTAAGGGAATGAATGCTATCTTGAATGGACTTGCAGAAGCCGAGTTTGTGAAGGTGATGCATCTTCAAACTGCTAAAGAAATGTGGGACAAACTCATTAACAACTATGAAGGTAATGAGAAGGTGAAAGATGCCAAGATTCAAACCTACAGAGTACAGTTTGAAAAGCTACATATGAAAGAAGATGAAACTGTTGGAAAATACTTTCCGAGAGTAGAAGAAATGGTAAATGCAATGAAGGCACTTGGTGAAACAATTGGGGAACCCTCTTTAGTTCATAAAATCTTGAGATCTCTCCCAGACAAGTTCAAGCCAAAGGTCTCAGCTATAGAAGAACTTAATGATATAAAGACTTTGTCTTTTGATCAACTTTTAGGAACGTTGATTGCATATGAAATGAGGATAGTTACAGATAAAACCCCCTCTAGAGAAGCATCATTCAAAGCAGATAAGAATGAGGATTGTGAGCCTGATGAAATTGAAGAAAAATTCGTGAGAAGATTAAAGAAAGGATCAGGCAAGTACCAAGGTAAGCTGCCCTTCAAATGTTTCAACTGTGGTAAGATAGGACATTTTGCAAATAAATGTCCACACAAGAAACATGATCAAAACTCTGAAGATGAAGAGAAGCACAAATCAAGAAGATTTGAGAAGAAGAAGATTTTATGTGTAAACAATGATGACTCCTCAGAAGACGCCGATAGTGATTCCTCTTGTGAAGATAAAGTAAATGACTTCTTTCTTATGGCCAAAGAGGATTATGATAATGAAAGAAGAGGCAGTGAAGAGAATGATGAAAAAGTTGTGGTTGATATGGAAGGAGAACTGATCAGTGCACTGGAAGAGATTGACAGACTAAGAATCAAGAACAGAAAGAAAAAACAATTGCTGATATAGTTTGAGAAAGATAGTAAACAGCCTGATGAAGACTTTGCCCTGCTGAAGGTAGAATTAGAAGAGGCAAGGAAAATTGAGGATATTCTGAAACATCAGCTATCAGAAAAGAGGGCAAGATCTGAAGCCCTGGAAGAAGAAGTAGTGAAAACTAGGAAAGAGATGGAGAAGTTTCAAACCTTGTATCATCAAAATATGTCTAGTATCAAAGCCTTAGAAGGATTAACCACCATTCTGAATCAACAAAGAAATCCAAAGCTAAAAACTAGTTTGGGGTTTGAAGAGGGATCAAGTAGTGGTCAGCCAAGAAACAAATAACCCATCAAGTTTTTCAAAGCTAGTGTCCATGTCAAATCGACAACCAATGACAACAACAAACCTGCAGAAACAAAGGAATCCAATTAGCCGCCCAGGACATGTAAAGAAAAAGGTGCCAGGACTGAATCTGTAGAACAAAGAAATATGCACTCCCTGCTCAAAGACATCATCAACATGAAAGAAATCGATTTTCTCAAAGAAGACAACCATTTTCCATGTACAAAGAATTTTTCTATGGATATTGTTTCTACTGTTCTAACCTTGGTCACAAAGCTGTAAATTGTTCCCTAAGACTTAGACATAAGCAATTAAGAATTCCAAGGAATAAATATTTGCCACAACAAAGAATGATACAACAAAGTAACAAACCATCACATATTGCAAATTGCCAAATTAAGTATAGAGACATGCATCTGAGGAGGTCAAGGATAAACAAACAATCAATGAGCAGACAATGCTGCAACTACAACTTTGACCTATTGAACAATGAGATTGAATGTTATAACTGTCACAACTTTGGCCACAAAGCGGCAAACTACCATCTGAATAATTACAAAGCAAACCCAAGGATAAAGTTCTTAGATAAAAAGGCCAGCACGTGGAAAAGGAAAGATATTGAAAAATGTGATCTAGCACTTTCAATTCAAAAACAAAAGGCCTCTGGGAATATAGAAAGTGGATGTTGCAAGCACATGACTGGAGACATGGATAAGCTTCTGTGCATAAGTAAAAGAAAAACAGAAAATGTGATCCTTGAAAATGATGAACCAGGTAAAATCAAGGATAGAGAGATGGTGAGTTTGAGTAATGACAAAGGAGATGCCCAGTACGTTCTGCTTGTGGATGGTCTGAAACATAATTTGCTCAGTTCAATTCAAAAGTGTGACAGAGGCAGTGAAGAGGTGCTCACATCCAAAGAATGTAAGGTAAATGTAAACTCAGGACAAATGGTGAATAACAGTATAAGGGCAAACAATAATGTTGATGTTGAATCCTCCCCTGCAAGTAAAGAAGAAGATTCATATACAATAAAATAATGCTCAGTCAACATTTATCCCACGAAAGAAGTAGGAGAAGAACCATGTCATAAATAGGAAGCAAAAGTCTTGAAGGTTGAGAAGGCAGACACCCAAATCAAGTTCTTGAGCAGATCCATGACTCTGGACAAGGTCTTTGATAGCCAGAGATCACCAAATGAAAAATCCAGTATTGGACTCAACAAGGTAGAAATCAGTGCTCCTAAGAAACCTGATATAGGTCCTTCATTTGTGAGAAAGAAAAGCAGGCGTGAGAGTGGGTGTAGCAGTTTTCTCTTGTGATTGATTATGGACATAAAATCCCTAGA
>ML805166.1:158575-176870 GCA_009831015.1 Picea engelmannii | reverse complement strand
TAGGAATGGTTCAAATCCTCGGTCTCCTCCATCATGTGTGTTCTCTCCTACTGATCAATAGATCGGCTCTACACTTTAGATATGTCTCCTCCTCAAACCCTCCTCCCTCTTCCAACGGTCTTTGTCAAAGGTCATGATCTATGAAAACAAGGGTCCATTTTTGAGGTCGATCTATGCGATCTATGTAGTTTGGGTCACCTTGCGAGTTGGGGGGTTTAAAAAGGATTTTAATGAAAATGCAAGTTTTTATATTTATTTTTTATAAAGGTGTTTCAACCTCGTGCTTTGGATTATTAACATTTAAAGGGGGTATTCAAGAAAGATAGATTAATATTATTATTGGTCTTAACCATAAGAAAAATCACATTACCATCAATTTGGTAAATCAACTATTAATTCTAGATCCAAGTATAATCGAAAAGAAAAGCATTGTTTACAATGGTCAATATGAAATTAAGGACTTGCAAGTAACATTTGATTATTATAAATACATTTCTCAATTCAATGTTACAACTTTGTATAAAAAATAGGTTGACAATTATTGGTTTAAACTAGCTAGAAACACTAGGTACCTTCATCTTAAACATGGAGAAAAAGTTTTTGGCATTCCCCTATAAGAAGAAGATAACATTGCAGGACATTACAATGAAGTCATGCTCAAAAGATCCCTCATCAAAATAATTTAAAGATATATCAAAGGTGATCTTTCATGATAATCAAAAATTGATATAAAAGATGGAAAAATAATTTTAAAAAAGGTTGTTGTTGATAAAGATGAAGAAATCTATCACCTTAAAAACCATAGTCAAAACTTGATCGGACAGATTAAGAAGTTAAAAAGTGAAAAGAAGTTATAACAAGAACTCTTGAAGCAACTTACGAACAAATAATCAATTATTGATAAAGAAACAATGACCAACCCTCTTGAAATAAATAATTCATTAGCTCTTAAAGTCCAAACCTTGGAGAAGGGAACCGATACACATCCAATTGACATAAAAAAATCAAATAAATTTTTTTTATTGAATTATTATCAACCAATAAATTACCAAAAGTATCAAAAGATGAAAATTACATAAACAAAACACAAAATACATTGTCATCATCCTACTTACACAAATCATAGTATTATTCCATGAACAAACCAACAACAAAATCAATAAGAGAAACTAAGTGAAGATTCTATTATATTGAAAAAATGTTCAAGAAGAATGGAATGTTATTATTTCATAAATAATTAAAGTCCATAATTACTGACCACTTTTCATTTCCTTCTCTAATTCTGCATCTGGTTTCAAAACCCTTAAAGTCCATAATCACTGGCCACTTTTCATTTCCTTTTCTACTTCCGCAATCTGAAACTCTCTATAGAGGTTTCAAAAACCTTAACTTGGATCAAAGAAAATAGATAGTAACATGGAGATGCGAGGTATCAATCTCTGTACCCGTCGCATGCTAAGCGAGCGCTCTACCATCTAAGCTACATCCCCATATGTTAATTTCCAAGCCACGATAACCTATTTATAGGTAAACGATACCGTAAAGGTTATTATCTAAATTTATATATGCGATTTCATCGCTCACTGATTTTGCTCGGAAATCACATATATAAATTTAGACAATAACCTTTCGGGTATAGTGTACAGTATAAAAATTGAATAATCGTAGCTTTAATTTTCCCATGTGGGGATGTAGCTCAGATGGTAGAGCGCTCACTTAGCATGCGAGAGGTACGGGGATCGATACCCCGCATCTCCACGTTTGTTTCATTTTATTAGATTATTTAAGTTAAGGGTTTTATAAACCTCATGTTACTTAAAGAAGATCCCATTTTGCCTATTTTATTAAACTGGGAGAGAGGTACGAGGATCAATACCCTGCATCTGCTTTATTCAGTTAGGAGTTTTTAAACATTAGTGTTTCAGGAGTTACTGAAACCCTTCGGGCGCTTCGAAATCTCCTTTTAATTAAAAAGAATATGAGTACTTTAAATTTAAAAAGATTATCCTTTTGTTCAAAGGGATTGAATCCAACGTGAATCGAACACGCAACCTTTTAATCTGGAGTCAAACGCGCTAACATTGCGCCAAGGATCTAACAATATCATTATCTTTCTATTTTATTTTTTATCTAATTAGGTTTAATAATCGTGACATAAATAAATAAATACTCGTAATTATTGTAATTATAGAAACCGAATTCTACAATACCTGATTGACCAGACTCACATATATCTATCTATATCGACTCGTAAATTATACGCAATGCATTTATCCACCAAAATTAAATAAAAATTCATGTAACCAAATAGTCGAAATGCATTGGCCTTGAATTTAAAGGTATCCTAAATGTCACTTAATACCAACATATGAAAAACAATCAACAATGCTCCAAAAGGCATTCTTAGGCCCCTATCACAGATGAAAGGTTCTTAACTCTAGGTTAAGAGGGACAATATTTTGGATGACCCTAGGGTTGTGCCCTATATGATTATCACAGAGGACCAATAAAAAAATATCTTGGTATTCCATAAACAATTTCACAAACTTCTATTTTTATTATATCGTGCAAGTGATTCCATTAATGCTTGCATTTTGTATAGACTCTAGAGATAAAATGAAAAGAAAAAGAAAACTGTCCAAAATGCCAAGAATCATGCTTTCATGGTGTTGTCATTAGAAAAAATATACGAAATGAAGTGTTACACCACATGTTGATAATCCCTAGGTTAATGAGATTTTTCAAATGTAAATCATTGTCCCAATCAATGGAATGGCATGCATTCAATAGAATCAATGATGGAGTGATGAGAATTCCAATAGATTCAATGCATTGAAGCACATAGAATTTAGTTGGCCATAAAAATTTGTTGATGGGAAGTGGAGCATAAGATTTGGTCTTGCAATTGATAGTATTAATCCCTACTTTTAGCAATCTAATGTATGGTCCACATGGTTCATGGTTCTAGTCAATTACAATATTTCACATTGATGTCAATTAAGAAGGAGCACCTAATGTTGGTGTTTGGAAAGCATCAAGAGAACAAAATGGATACATATTTGGACCTCTGATAGATGAATTGCAACTTGTATGAAATAATATTAGAATGTGTGATATTTCTATGCCAATGAATTCACATGATCATCAATTCAAACTTTATGGGATATTATATTGGTGCATTCATGATTTTCCAATATTTACAATGTGTTTAATCTGGATTGTATAGGGAAAATATCAAAATGTTGTAGAACACAAACTAGCTATAAAGGTGGTATCTTATCTTTGAAGAGAAGGATGTTGTCTATGCTCATTTGCAAAAGCTATTATAAGAGGCCAGAAGAATGGCCTTTTAACATAAATCAAGAACCCTAAAGGTTAACCCTAACCCTAGGAGGAAAAGGGACAAAAGGTTTGTTGGCCCCGAGGTGGTTAGTTGATACATCAAATTCCTAGGGGCACAATGTTTTCATACCATATTCCTTTGGGGCACAAAATATCAAATGGGAAATATCTAATTAAGAACTACAATTTGTGGCCCCTAAATTTCCCAAAAACATCTTTTAGGGCCTCAAAACGGCCCTGGAAGTTTAGGACCCAAAAAATGATAACCAAATTGCCAAGATGGAAAACCATGTTGAGTCAATGGAAGAGGTGGGTGGCCACCAATATCCACCTAGATCATTCCTTCCCCCTTAGGAATAAATGGTCCCCATTGTCTCAAGTTCTAATATTAGATGGGGAAACTTTTGTTGAATCTTAATCTTGGTGAGGCATTTTCCTTGTTGAAGAAGTTGTCTTGCTTTGACAACCCAATAGAGTTTTATGTTTTGTTGGTGGGTGCCCTTCATCTTAGTGTCCATGATCTGATCCACTACAGCTTGCTCAATGTAGTTGGGATTGATTTTTGTAGGGGACAATTGCTCAACCACCTCTGAGGTGTCCAGTAGAGGTGGGAAATATGGTCGAAGCAATTCCACATTAAATACTAGGTGCAAGCCAAGGAAAGGAGGAATACTCGATTCAGAATCATTTTCACCCATATCTTTTATGATGGTGTAAGGCCTATATCAGAGTGTTCCAATCTTCTTGTGGGGACTTGTGAGGTTCTTTTTCTACAAATACAACCACACCTTGTCACCAACCTGAAACTTGTGTGGAACCAGATCTTGGTCATGTCGTTGCTTGTACTTAGCATTGGCCTTCTGCAAGATATCATGGACTTGTTTTGGGGGGTGTTGGATCTAATCAAAAAAATTGGCTACTCTATCTGCCTCAATTTAAGTATGGGAGGACTCTGCTAGTGAAGATGTAACAAGAAAATCTACATCAATGGGGGCCACTCTACTACATATGGGATCAAAATTCGAAAAAACCTTTCGACGATAAGGATAAAATTAATCATATCGTCGCAATTACGATAGAATTATCAAAATTTTAATCATTTTTTTCTGGGATCCTTGATGAACATCGTACTTGCAATGAACTTATATAGTCATTGATCTTGCAACGATAGTTTTCCTATCTATCGACGAACCTAGATAATGTCATCTACCCATTTGAAAATGATTTAATGATCACTAGCTTGGTCAAATTTGACATAGTCAACGTTCGTCAGAAGACCGGTGATGGTGATTTATTTCAAATATTTCATTATAGGTGAGACAATTATAAAATATTGTTATGATCATTGTTCATTACATGAATTATTATTCTTTTTTATATGTGCTACTTGTATCAATTATAATTCTTGATCTACATAGCTCAGATTTTGTACTTTGAAGTTACAAATTTTTAATATTTATCTGTCTCCTTTTAAATACCCACATTGGATCCCTAACCCTTAGACCCTCTTTTATTTGGGGACAAAAATTGTTGTCTAGAAAATAGGTATTAATATGTCTACTCAATTCCATTTAATTACTATACAATTTGTCTTGGTCTAATTCTCTTTTATTGTTTGATTTTATTACTTGTTTATAGAGAAGCTTTGGAATTTATGTGGTAAAAATGTATGGTTTTGATTTCCTGATTAATTGTTGAGTAAATTGTAAACCTTTAATAAATCTATGATGACAATGACTTAATTCTCTAGTACATATGGGGTCAATATTCAATGACATTTGTACCATAAGAATATATTCGTATATTGTACTTATATTGCTTCAGTGGATTCTTTTGTAAATATAGGAAATCCCAATGTCAAGGATTACACATGCAGAGAGGGAAAGGATAATTTCTAGGTTAAGGGAAACATTGGAGCCACAGTGTGATGGGAAATTTTATTGCCCTTCCAATCAATGCAGGTGCTTGAATAGAAGAAGACTTGTAAGAAAAAAAATTCAAAGATATTATTGGAGGTATGGGCATTGCCCATGTTTAATGCAAGGACGTTTGAGCTGGGTACAAAAAATCATGTTCTTCCAATACAATGTGAGCAAGTCTTTTATTCAAAGGTTCCAAGTAAAGAAGGTTATTCGTATGTTGTTAGATATGATCCAAGGGGAAGGCCTGTAATGTATAATTTACTGGAAGAAGATGATATTAAAGAAAAAGAAGATGCATAGGAGCATGATGTAGATGTACTGTCAGATGAAGAAGTTAAATAAGTTGAGCCAGATGTAGATGACAATGTTGATCTTGATGATGATATTAACGATGATATTATAAAAAATGGCATTGATGAAATTGTTGATATGGCCAATCCTTTCAATGTCGATTTTGAACCAGATGATATGGATGTAGAGTTGGATGAAGAAGAAGATGATGAATGATATTGCATAAATGTTGAAATGTAGGAGGTATGTGATTATATATTTTATGAGATTTATTCTCTTTAAAGTATTTAATTATATGGGTTAATCATCATCGTCATTGTCATGATCATCGTCATTTTCATCATCATCATTTTCATTGTTGTCATCATTGTCATCATCATCCTCATTTTCATTTTCATGATCAAATTCATATCATCATCATCGTCATTGGCCTAATCATTGTCCTCATCGTTGTCCTCATCATCGTCATTGGCCTAATCATTGTCCTCATCGTTGTCCTCATCATCATTGTCATGACCAGTAATCAACATTTTCAGTGTCCTAGTCCTCATCATCATCGTCATCATCGTCATCATCGTCGTCATCATCATCATTGATTTCAACATAATTATCATTATCGTTGTTGTGGTCATCATCATCATCATCATCATCATCTTCATCATCTTCGTCATCATCGTCGTCGTGGTCATTTTCATTTTCATTTTCATCATCATCATCATCATCATCATCATCATCATCCTCATTGTCATCATCTTCGTCATCATATTCATTGTCGCAATCATCATCATCATAATTGTGATCTTCATCTTCATTGTCACCATCATCCTCATTTCCCTTGTCATGATCAAATTCATATCATCATAATTGTCATCGCCATGATCATTGTCCTCATCGTCACCACTATTAATCAACATTGTCATCATCCTACTCCTCATCCTCATCATTATTGTCATCATTTCCATTTTCATTGCAATCATCATCATTTTCATTGTTATCGTCATCGTCGTCATCATCATCATCATTATTGTCATCGTCATTGTTTTCAACATAATTAACATTGTCATTTTCAATACCATCATCATCATATTCATCATATTCATTGTCGTGTTCATCATCATTGTCATCATCATCATCATCATCATCATCATCATCATCATCATCATCATTTTCATCCTCATTGTCATCATCATCGTCGTCATATTCATTATCACATTCGTCATCATCAACATCATCGTCATTGTCATTTTCATCATCATCGTCATTTCCATTTTCATCATCATCATCATATCATCATCATTGTCGTTGTCATCATCGTCATTGTGATCACCATAATCAACATTGTAATTGCCATCATTATCATCTTTGTCATCGTCATCATCTTCATCGCCATTAAAATTATCATCCTCATTTTCATTAGCATGATCATCATCATATAATCACCATCGTCATCATCGTCATCATCGTCATCATTTTCAACATCATTGTCCTCATTGTCATTGTCACCACCGGTAATCAACATTTTCGACGTCCTACTTCTCATCATCATCATCATCATCATTATTGTCATTTCCATCATCGTCTTCGCCATCATCATGATCATGATAATGATCGTCCTCATTGTTGTCATCGTGGTCATCATCATAGTCATTGTCAACATCGTCGTCGTCGTCGTCATCATATCATCATTGTCACTTTCATCATTGTCGTCATCATCATTGACATCATCATCGTCGTCATCATTGTCATGGTTGTCATCATCATGTTCATCATTTTCATTTTCACAATTGTCATAATCATCATCGTCGTCATTGTCATGGTCATCATCATCGTCATCATTGTCAATGCCATAGTTGTCATCATCATCATAGTCATCGTCATCATTGTCAATGTCGCAGTTGTCATCATCATCATCGTCATCATTGTCATGGTCATCATCATTGTCACAGTCATCATCATCATCATCATTGTCGTCGTCGTCATTTTCATCATCTTCATCATAATTTCCATTTTCATTATCATAATATTGTCATCATCATTGTCTCATCATCGTCATCGTCATTGTCTCATCATCGTTGTCGTCATTGATAACATCATCATCGTTGCCATCGTCATTGTCATCATCATCATCATTTCCATTTTCATGATCATCATTATATCATCATCGTCGTCGTCATCATAGGGGGTTAGAGTATTATGGGTTTGTAGAGTTAGGGGTAATTATTAATATATGGATTAATTGTTATAATGGTTAGGGGCTATAAGTGGTAGGTTTGGAGTTATAATTCTTAATTTATATAGGGTTTATGGGGTTATACTAGTTATGTGTAATATGGTTGTGGTGTACGGATATATTATGGTTAGTGGTTAGGGATAATAGGAGACAAGGGTTAGGGGTGGTAGGGTTCAATTATAAGGTGTTTATAATGATTTTATAAGTTAGGAGTTACATGGATTAGTCATTGGGAGTTAAATGGGTTATGGGTATAGGGGTAGATCTATAAGATTGTGCTTATTCTTTAATGAAATGAGTGTATAATGAACAATTCAACGCAAACTCTTAAACTTTGAATTGTAATTCTTTTCTTTTCAATGCAAAATGTGCAACTGCAACTTTTGTCCTTTCAAAACAAAAACTCACTACTTAATGCAAATTGAGAAACCTTAGATGCTCTGATGCAACTACCTTTCGAATGTGAATGCAAAGGGAAAGAGTTATGTTAAAAACAAGATTTTTTTCTTTTCAATGACAGATTCACTGCATCAAATGAGAAAGGAAAACTGATATACATAAACCAAACTACCTTTGTGTTTCTTGCAACTAGGACAAAACCAAGCAAAAGACTAAAAAACAAGGAAAAAAACATTTTTCTTTGCTTGAAAATAGAAATGAAAGGAAGAAAAAGTAAAATATTCAGATCAAGAACTTAAGACTTCAAGAATGATCACCAAGGCAATCAATAAAAATGAAAGGACTGAAACGAATATATTTCATACAACCATGCAAGCATAAAAAGACTAAATAATCCATAGAAGCACTCAAAATTGGCTTTTTCTTTAATTTTAAACTTCAACTACTTTCTGAAACTGAAAACAAGATTTACAGAACCCATAGAGACAAAAAGACTCTCTAAACCAATAAACATAGGGCTTTAAGATATTTAAAAGTAGAAGAAAACTACTTCTTAGAAATAATACGCCTCTATCCTCACAAAAAAGAGTGTATGTACACACTTATTACCTTAGTAAGGAGAATATATACGCTTATGTGATTTAAGAAAGGAGAATATATAACCCAGTGTTAACACATAAGATTGATCATGTTCTCCAAGGATTATGTCATACCATCAAATACCAACCTCCTTGAAGTGTGCAAGCTATATTTTACTTGGCGCTATGAACTGTCGCTGCAAACTAGTTAAGGAAGAGGGTTGGAGGTTAGGCAACTTGCAGGCATCTGAATGCAAATATGAAATTACCAGCATCAACCTCATAGCCATCAGGCACTCCATAAGATTTATTGTCTTTATTGGAGGTTAGGAAGGGTTTGACTACTTGATTCTCCTTTGGTGCTATGAACTGGATCAGACGCTACGAATTGAGACAAGCGCTACAAAATGCGCTACAAAATGTTTTGAGTAAACTTTGTTCTAGGACTGTTGAACTAGTATTTTTGACCAGTTGACTTCCAGGAGGATTTTTGGGTGAACCAAGATGAATTTTCAAAATCCAAATGAGGTTATTGTCAATCACAGACCCAAGAACATTAATATCTTTCATTTTTCACACAGGTGTTAGGGATTGGGAGATTCGAATGAATCTTTGAGCCCTATTTTTTTAGTTTTCATGATTTCTTGTTTGAGATATGTTTTTGCGACACATATTTCGGCTAGCTGGAGATGAATTTCAAGAAACCGAGAGTGGTTTTTATTTAGAATGAGCTTATCTACAAAATCGTTCTTAGATTTTACACAACTATTATATTTTGAGAATTACAAGTGGCATTTTGAATCTTAGTTTTCATAATTTCACCTCCTGAAAAGCAGGAAGTCGATTAAAATGTGTCATTTTCTATTTATAGTTGTTTCTATTTTGGGAAAGGGGTTGGAGTTTGAATTAGTGATCTGGAAAGGACCTATATTTCTATATATTCCTTGTACAAGAGGAGAGGAGGATTGGACTCTCATTTGGAGAGAGGCTTTTGTATGATGAGATGATTTGTTTATCCTTTAGCAAGTGAATGCAAAAGCTTCTCTGCTACTTTTCTGAGATTCATTAGAGTGTTATTGTCCAACATGTTTTCCTGTTTTCATCTTTCATAAATGTGTTCTTCTTCCTAATATGATCTAAAAGTACATGACATAGATTCATTATATAAATGCCTCTTCATATAGATTTTATTATGTTATGTTAAATGATTTCTTGATTTCAGAACACTTTCTTTCAGTGATTTGTTTTCAGCAGTCATTCATTGTTTATCTTGTCTAAAGTTGCAATAAAAAATCAGTGTTTTAATAATTCTACTATAGTGGGCTTGTTCTCATATCCTCTACCATTATTTATCTAGATTTCCTGAACATAATACTTGATATGCCTAAGAGATTTTAAGTATAATTTAGCTAAGTTGAAACTACAAGTCTTTAATATTCAAATTAAACTCCATTGCCCAATGGTACCCCCTCCTTCTTGTCTTACCATCTTCTATAAAAAAAAACAAATTTGTTCCTACTAGAAATCTGACCTTCTGAGTGTGAATATTGAATAACTTTGAGTGTGAAAGCCTTTGGCTATTGATAAAGCCCTCTGTGATTGTATTAGGTCAGAAATATAGTATAAAGTAGGTTGAAATGGTTACATTGGGGTTTCCTTGATACAGCCCAAGGAAAATACCAAGTGATAACACCCAGAACCCCAAGAAAGTATTGGAAAGAACTATAACTAAATCTTGAACTGGAAGTTATAGGTCTGAAACTACTTGTAGAGACATAAATAGAAATAAAACAGAGAAGAAAAAAAAAACAAAAGAAAGAACCTAACTAACCCAAAGAATAAATCCCCAGTGGAGTCTCCAATTATGTTTTAGGGATAAATCCTCTATGATCTGGGTTAGAAGATCACACAGAGTGTGCACCCCAAGAACTAACTCTATCTAAAAGAAGCAACTAAGAATTCATAACTAACCAACCACTAATGAGTAGAAAGATGACTAACCCAGATCCTAACTTTTGGAGAAGACTCCCTACATGAATCCTTGCTCCAAATATTTCTTTGTTAACCTACACACAAAGAGAAAGAAGGTTGCAAAGAAGGTAGTTATAGTTCAACTATCTCTTAACTATACTAACTAGGATCATTATGTCAGTATCGAGATAATCAAATGCATATAGATATTACAAAAGTAAATCAATAACATAAGATTGGGATGAAAAAGAAAGTTCTCATTATATTAACAACGTGAATTCAAATAAAGATACAACCCGATACTATTGTGGCACTTCTAGAACCAATGTCCAAATTCCTCCACTCGGGCCATTGAAGGTGTCTCATACCTCCTGACTCCTTGCTCCAGAAAAGTAAAGGAAAGAGAATGATTCTCTTCTTGAATGGGATATATGAGCAAGGTGTTGGAAACATGGGTTTCCATAGATGAAAAGGAAAATATTAAAAAATCAGGGAATGAGCTTGCAGATTCAATGGAAATTTGCTAGCATAATGATGCTTCAATGAATGCTTCCTCTCCTCTACCCAATGAAATGTATTTATACTTCAAAAATTTAGTTGGAGTAGTTATACACGAGCTACAAGAGGTAATGAACCAGAAAAAACCATGAACTCCGCTCCAAAATTTGCATTTTATATTTTTTTTGTGTCAAATAAATTTATATGCATGCTACTGAGGGGTAAAGTGTGTATTTAAAGTTTTATATGCACCTTGTTTGATCAAAAGTAACGTATTAATTGCTAGAGGGATTTTTTTAAAGATTTAGAAGAGGAGCTGTGGGGGATTTTAGTCTACAAGAGGGAAATGGACTTAAGATGAAAGCCAACAAGTGCATCTATGCAATGATGTGGCAAAATATGCTATAACAAACATGTCTCAACTAGGTAACTAAGACCGCAATAAGAAACATATGGTAGTGCTTATAAATGATGATGAAATGGTGATGAAGAAAGATAAGAAAAGATTGCAGTGGTAGCAAAACATGAGTTGCAAAAAAAAGTGAGTCGCAAATGGAAATTTAAGATTTCCATGATGAGAGTGTTAACGTATTGTTGCAGGTGATTATGTATCATTGAATGTGAGAGGATGTTGAGAAAGAAGATAGAAGCAGTAAATGATGAAGGTAGTGATGACATAAATACATTCGACATAAAAGTGCATGATTTTCAGTAAGATAGGGAATTTGATGCAGTGACATCACACCATATTTGATCATACCTGTTAGAAGATGATTTGAGTATGAGTGTTCCCGTGTTTGAGAACACACCAACCAAATTAGTGCACCTTTGAATCAATTCATTCCAATAAAATTAACATATTCAATAGAGTTTAGTGTGCTAGAAAAATTTGCATCGATTAAATTTGTGTGCTCATTGGATTGACAAACGTGGGAGAAAAAACATGCACTGAAAAATTTATTGTGCACCAACGTTTTAGCATGTTGAAACTTTTGTGAGATAAAATATCAACACACCAACAAGATATCATCCCAATATAGTGGAAGGTGATTAGTGGAAAGTGAAGATGAAGATGAATATGTTCATGAAGATGGATAAATATAGCAAGCTTGAAGACTAGAGAAAGTATAGAGAAGCCTCAAAGAGAAGAAGAAGGTTCATGAGGAAGGGGTAACTAGTTGAGTTTTCAATGGGCTTGGGCATGGAATCCCAACAATCTTTGTAAATTATGAAAGGGTCATTGCCCCATTGTAAAAACAAATTATAGAAAAATTATGAATGAGAAATAGAAAGAGAGGTCGAGTGCTTAAAGTGTATTTTTTACCTTCGTGTTTCCACATTAAAATGTTATGTACATGTGTGAATGAATGTCATGGATGTTGGTGTTTTGTAGTGTTTTGTGCATTTGTTGTAGGGGATTTTGTTGTGTGAATCTACATGTAGGGGGGTAACCCTCCCACTGCATGAATGTTTTTTATCCATTTCATTATCACCAATATTATTTCAAGAGAAAGAAATGAATAATCCTAAATGTTATACAATTTCGACCTTTTTCGATTTATCATTATCATAATCTAGTTAAGAAATCTTGGCTGAAATTGCAATTTTAGATTGATAAAATTGTTGTTTTAATGCAAAAATAGATTTAATACCTTCAAATTTGCCTAGTGTAACTAGATTATGCAATGTTATCATTTAAGATATACAATTCCATAAATCCAAAATTATTATAATTGGATTTCCAACCAAAAAAGTGGATTTCTCTTTCCATTATTTTGAGTAGTTGAAAAGGAGTCAAATCATAGAACATTTAGACTACAACAAAAGAAATAGTAGAAAATCCTCTACTTTAAATGGCAAAGCATGATTATGATTTGTGAAAAACTATACTCTTCAAATTATCCTATTGTGTATGAAGAGTATTATAAAACAACATTCTTTTACTTTGAAATACCTACCATTAATGCAAACTAGCCATGAATTTGACCTCATTCTATGAGACAAGCCCTTCATAGACTGATTAATGGAGGAGTGGGTAAATGGAATGTTTGTAGAGTTTGACATATTAAGAGTGTCCTAGTGCAAGTATTTCTTCAATGTTAGGGATCTTCCTTCAGTGTTAGGGATTATGCCTTGAATAATGATGCAAGAGCATCAAGGTCATTTTTGTTGGGTATGTGTTACATTCTTTGCACAAGTAATAGTGTCTGTGTTGCGTCGGGAGCACATGGGGGGTTTGAGGGGGGGTGCAAGAATTTTTTTGCCTCGAGAAATGTGTCGCATTTTTGGGCGATTTTTTGACACATGGTTTTTGCCGATGGTTTTCTATTTTCAATTAAGGAATTAGGGTTGTTGACTAATCAAGGTCATTGGGTTAGGGTTTTGGATGTCACTGGCTCCTATATGTATATTTCATTTTAAACAATGTATCACTATGAATGAATATAGAATATGTTGGTTTTCCCGGTTTGGGTTTCTAGGGGAAAAATCTTTGTTTAATGTTTGTATTTTCCATTGTATCTTTTATGTTCTTTTACTGAAAATATTTTTGCATTAAATATTGTACAAGGTTAAAATCTACAATTTTGAAGTTGTTAGCTTGAAGACACGAGTGATCGTGTTACACATCAAAATTCCTCACTTCAATAGTGTCGCATTATGACTATCATAAGTGTCATAAGTGTCACACTTGTGTCACAAGTGTCGTATTCTCTTTCCCTAAGTGTTGCATCATGAACGACACCATGAAAACACTTTCTACAACTGCTAAAACATGTTAGAAGAAGATGCTCCATCATCCGACAGTCAGAACAAATGTTTTTCTAGGGAATCATTCATCTTGATAACTTATTGGAATATTAGCGCTCCCCTTCTTATACACAGGGAGCACTAGTGATCCTTGTACATCTCAGGGGGAGCATTGTAGCGCTCTGTTTCCCATTCTAAGGGAGTGCTGAGTTGGTTGAGGAAATCTTGTAAGAAAACTCATTTTCTTCTAAAGAAAACTATGGATGGATCAAGATGGTTTGGCTTGAATCTAACTCCAAATATGCATCTAAGGGAGATATCACAACTATTGGAGCCATATCCTCAACTAATTCCAAATATACCCAAGGGAGTTGAGCTTCTCAAAGCCTATAAATGGAGGCATACCCATGATAAAACAAGGAGGACAAAATCAGCAAAGCATTGTTATTTTGATTGTGGATATTTTGAGCAAGGGTTGGATGAGGAGGACTTGGAGAGGTTGTTGCAAGATCATCTGAATATTGTAAGTTTCTTCTTAAAGTTCTCATCTAATATACTTGACCTATTTCCTTCAAGTATATGGTTTCATGTTCTTTTCTATGTTTAATTTGATTTACATAGATGAATTTTCTTTGCCTAATCCATTAGAGTAGAATGAAGTCGTTTGTTTTATGTTTTTCATTGCAGGTATTGATTTGCGCCAGGAATTGGATCAAGATTGCAAATAGGAGAATCTAGGACAAACGTCGTAAATAGAGTACATCCTACTTTACCTTCTCCTCTCTTTTTCAATAAGCAAAATGAATTTATAGGAATGGTAGTGTCCAAATGATTGTTTATGTCTTGGTATAAGGGTTAGTAATCCAAGGGAAAGTTCACATGTTCGCAAGGGAATATTTTCGTAGCAGAAATTGACGACTCCACTGGGGAGAGAATTTTCAGTTTGTTCTTTCCTTGGTTCGTCCATGAAATTTGTCTATGCTTAGATCCTATTTGCTAATTTAATCTGTTTTTACATCTCTTTTGGCTTTGCTAAGTTGTTTCACAGAGCCTCTTACTAAATTTTCCTGGGTTACTGATCTTTTTGAGCCTTTTTCTCAAACATTCCCTAGAACCAACACCCCTTTGCAGTTCAATTCAAAGAATTATTACGTAATCAACTTTCCCCTAGTGTCTACTAGGGAGCGATGTAGCGCTCTGGTGCTTTGGATACTAGAGCATCGATTTTCCTATCTTTGGGAAATTTTAGGATTTCTTTCTTGTTGGGTAGAGTCTTTGGATCTCTTTCTCTAACTCAGATCTTATTATGTCTGATCTTGTCCTCTGTTTGACTCAAACTTTCTACCTTTCATTCTTGTTATTCCTTATTGAGTTTGTGTTTTCTTATTGCAAAATGAACGGTTTTCTCTCAAAATTGGTTTCTTTTTGCCACTCTTCTCGATTATTTGATTGATTGGAGATTTTCATAGGGAATATCATTGATCACAGATCTATTGTTTTCTTTATCCTTGATCCCTTACTCAATTCCTGAAGACTATAAAGTGTGACTTTTGGTTTCTTAGTTTTTTTCTTTGAGTGAATAGTTTGGTAGTTGTTTTTCTTTCAGCCTCTTGTTTATTGTTGAGAGTGTCTTTGTTTGTGTGCTTTTTGCTTCTACTTTTTCAAATCACAGTAGTGAACCTTTTTCATTATTAGTGAATGATCTGGATTTTATGAGCAAAACGAAATGAATACAGATTATTAATAGGTACTTAACACAAAATAATAGAGATACAGTAAAATTGGTTTTCTATTCAATAAGGAAATAAGCTGAAACTATAAAATATGCGGAAACAGGCTTGCTAGAATGGTAGCAGCTTATCTCTGAGAAGAGATGTGATGGTTGTGCTCATGCACAAGAAGATGATTACAATGAGGCTCTGAAGGCCTTTTTACAATAAACAGGAATGCAGAAAAACCTAGACATCCAAAAACCTAACCCTGGGAGATGAAGCGCCAAAAGTCATTTGGGCCCCGTTTGGGTAAGTTAGTACATTAACTTCCTGGGGTCGTAACTTTTTCCTATGATCTTCGTTTTAGGCGTATGATAGCCCATTGGAAAGGAATCACCGAGGAGATTCATTTTGGGGGCTCAATCATGCCTTCAAATATCATTGAGGATATCGATCCCAAAAAACCTTCATTTAGGCCCTCAAAATGGCCTCGGAAGTTAAAACTGCTAAAAATAGTAAATTGCCAAAATTGCTAGAAAATTGTTTTGAGCCAGTTGGAAAAGGTGGGTGGCCATCAATATCCACCTGTATTAGTGAAAGAATGAAGCATTAGATAGACATATTAGTTTTCATTCACAACCAAACAAAGAAATATTTGTGTGCATTGGCTTTGGATATTAAAAAGGTCTTCTTTATATTTTGGCAATTGTCTAAATTCTTGTTTGAGATCAAAATAACATAAAATTTTACATTCTTGATAGTTTGTTAGTGACGGAAAAAAATAAACTCTTCTCCTTCTCGTAGCTAGAAATTCATCGAAAAGAAAGTTTACATATCATTTTTTTTACCTTTTTGTGGAGTTGAGTCTCAAACATCATCAATTTCACTATCATTCACCCTTGTGTAACAAACATCCACAGAAAAAAACTCTAATTAAAATTGAACTATAAATTTTTATTTTTATTTTATATTTACACAAACAATATACTAGGAATAGAGATTTGGAATAGATTGTGAGAGTAACTCTCCAAAGAATTCAAGAAAAACTCATAATCTTGTGATGGGGAGAGAAAATCCAACCTTCATATAAGCATAGTTGGGATCCCCCTCTCACACAGGGGTTAAACACGAAGTTGTGTGTGGGAGAGAAATGAAGATTATCCCTTCGAGGCTTAACCAATCATAGTGCTATGATCGTATATTAGGGGTTCTTATTTAGGATCAATTGTTTTCATTTGGTCTTGGAGCTTCGTGAATTCCAAATCCGTTCGGGGTCCTCTGGAATTTATCGGTCCATTTTTCTTCATTTCTCTTGAAGAATTTCGAACTTGATATCCTGCCCATACGTTTGGACTCAACTATCGATTATACCCACCCAAAGGTTGACTGTGAGTTGGTGTCCTTAGTGGCCATAATCTTCAGGGTCCTTACATGAGGTGACGATGAAGGGAAGTCTTTTTTGTACCTGGCACATACGTTGGTCAAACTCACTTAGGCTCCTTGGAGGGTAACCTATGGGTAAAACTATGAGGAAACTTGCACCACAATGTAAGTCTGTTAAGAATGCCACCAACGTAACTGTTCCACCCACTCATATCATATCCCCTTCTCAATTTGATCACACGATGTTGGATTTCATCACCAACTAGTACATTCAATGAGAGAAGACATTGTTTTGCTTGTTGGTTTTCTAGATTTCTTAGTGAATGGTGTTTGTCTATTTTAGTTGTCCTTAAAATTGGTTTTGTGGCCAATAAAGGTCTTCGTAGATAAAGTAGGATGCAAGGGTTTCCTCTGGAAGGATACAAACCCATACCTCCTAACTCAACTGAAGACACTTACCATGAAGACATTGAAAACTATTTAGATGCTGGGAGTGTCACCACTCCTTTGATAGAAAATCCTTAAAGAGATTTAGCTGTGGTTCAGGAAGGTTCCACCCTTCCTGTAAACTAGACTTTGGAAATTCCTTACAATCCACTCCTTATCCGAGTGGACTCCTTAAGTAACATTGTAGTATAATATCACCCTAATATATCATCACGACCATACGATCAACTAGACATGGAACCACGATAACCAACTTTCAACGAAGAATACACTACCTATTAAGAACCAAATATCAATATAGCATAGAAAATCCTCAGAAAAAGTACTCAACGCCTTGAAAAAGAGATCATTTTAGATAATAAACCTCTTCGAGGGGGAAACCTCCTTTTACCCACTTAAATGTTCAAGTACATGATGATTCAAAATGAAAATGTCTCCTTGGTATATATAGGAGACTAGGAGGTATAATTACAACTAATGGCCTAAAGCCGACATAAATAAAATAACATTACTAATATAATATGCCCCAATCAAGGGGTAATGAGCCAATATTAGGGCTTAACATGACCCTCCCCTTGAGACAAGTGTTGTCTGCAATGCTTGAGTAAATCTGGATGCTTCTGTATAAAAAACTCATCTTCCCAAGTGGAATCTTCAGCCGGTAGTTTCCTCCATTTAATGAGATACTCTGAAATGGATCTATTCCTCAGCTGGCGAATTCTTGTGTCAGTGATGGCTTCAGGCTCCAATATGATTTTTCCTTCCTCGTCAAGT
>ML805166.1:143313-153928 GCA_009831015.1 Picea engelmannii | reverse complement strand
ATGAAAATGTCTCCTTGGTATATATAGGAGACTAGGAGGTATAATTACAACTAATGGCCTAAAGCCGACATAAATAAAATAACATTACTAATATAATATGCCCCAATTAATGGGTAATGAGCCAATATTAGGGCTTAACACTACCCCTATCTTCTCTACTAAAATGGTATATTCACAACAAATGCTTGTTCGTCCTATATGGCTAACTCCATCAGGTCAGGATCTTTATGAAAAAAATCATTTTGTCCAACCACTCTTTGACCCTCCACATACATCCGCCACCATCAGTGCATATGCAATACCGTCAGGTTAGCCTATTGACCATCCCGTCAAACAAATGATCAATAACTCTACCACTTCAAGACAAGTTAAAATTGAAACATGAGTCGTGTTACCTATTCATTTGCAAAGTACCCTAATGGTTACACCTACCATCCCTCTTCAAGAAACATTTTCATATACTCCACAAAACCTCGTTGGGACACCTTCACATAAAAGGATGCAAAACCCTGCCATAAAACAAAACCAAACTCTGGGACAAATCCATGTTGGGGGTCAACCCCCGTTCAGTGGACAAATCCCTACCGGGGGGAAATTTTCCTTCAACACACAAATTTTGACCCAGGGGAAACTCCCTTTTACCGGTCAAATCCTAGTTTCTACCCAACTGATGACATGGGGACAATTTCAACCTTTGCTTACTGGAAACCCGCCACAATCCTGGGTACCACCCCAGGGAGGAATTTTTCATTAGCTACATCAGGGAGGATCATCAAACCCCAACCCGTAAGAAGGAATCTTAAATCCCAATCCTTCTGGATTACATTCTGTACAACCCTTCCCAGGGGTCTCAAATCCCACTTGGGGTCCTCAAGGCCAACCATCTTTTCCTCTCTAAGGGAAAATTCCTTACCCTCCTCAAGGTCATCCTAGTTATCCTCCTCAAGGGAAAACTAGTTATCCACCTCAAAATAGTCAATCTAACTATCCTCCCCTAGGTTACACTGGTTATCCTCCCCAGGGCCAAATGGGTTTCCCTTCTCCTTTTATGAAAATATCTCAATAAATGAATCCTACTTTTGTTGGTCAAAATCAACAGCATATGGGAGGATCTGATGGATACAACTATCCACCACAACCAGTTTATGGTCCTACTGGTGTTCCTATGCCATACCAGTATCATGCTCAATCCAATCGACAGTTATTGTTCTTAGCCACTTTAGATCTACTAGATCTGTCGATATTAACAAATGATCCCATATTACACTCCCCTTTTTGGCCAGTCATTCCTGCCAAATCACCTTATGATATTCCAAAATTTAACGACAAACCTGGTGAATACCCTAATAATCACATTATGAAATTTCATCTGTGGTGTTCATCAAATTCACTGATGGATGATTCTATCAGTTTACATCTTTTCCAGCATACACTTATGGGTTCAACAACTAAATGTTACATTGAGTTACAATGTGGAATTGTTCAATATTTTCATTCACTTGCTATGGCTTTTCTCACCCAGTTCCAATTACCTATCCTCTATGAAACCAACATGAAAATTTTGAACTCCCTTCATCAGACTAACTCCATACATATTTCTGATCATATTCATGAATGGAGACGATGACGATGATTGATCAAAGCAACCATTCCAGACCAATTGTTGGCGGTATGGTTCACCAAATCTCTATTACCTCTTATTGCTCGAGATGCATCCATGGGTGGTGTAGTCACAGAAGAGAAAGCCATTGCTTGTGCCCAGTATCTGGATTTGGTATATTCTAAATCTGGTACTTTGTATGAATTGATTCCAAATGCTCCCCTTCCATCAATTGATCCATCAAAACCATCCTCCATCGTTCATTCGGATGGAGTTATCAGTTTTGTCAAAACCCAGTCTAGTTCATAGTCGACTGACACAACCAATCATTCAATCACTTCCCCGGCTACCTAGACAACTCCACTCTCATCAAAATCCACCCCAACTCGAGTATCTGAAGTGAATGCAGTCTAATATGCTTATCCACAACAATTAAGGGGGGGGGGATAAAACTAAGAATAAACCCAAGAAAAATAATAATCAAACCAAAAATCTAAAAACACAAGCACAACCACCTTCTAATGAAAATAAACCATATCACAAACCGAAATTTCCATGTCTCATTTGTGTTGAAGATCACTACACACGAGACTGTCCCCATCGGGACGAAGTTGATAAACTTTTTAAAGGAAATTCTCAACCTGCTATATTGACACATCCTTTTCCACAACAACAGTCATTGGTTGCACAACATCCTACACCTCCAACATGAAGTAACCCAAGTTATCCTCCTAACAAGGAAGCTTCATCGAGTGCACACATTTATATGTTTAATGGGGTATATTTAACCACTCGCACTATGACGTATGACACACCACTAGATAAACTCGTTAAGGAAAATGTAAATATTGGGACTACACCAGATCCATCGTCTACTTCAGTTACTTCTCCATCTAGACCGTTCCATATTGAGAAACCAATTTTTGACTCCATCCTATGCCCACCCAAGAACACAATTTGAAATTCGACCTTTAATCCTAATTCTCATGTTGCTCAAAACTACAACATTGTTGAAGATTTGGCCCAAGAACCTTGCACTATGTCAGATATCAAAGTTCTACAACACTGCCCCGACCAATGTAGAAATTTATTGGCAGCCATCATAGCTATAGATCTTGATTCATCTAATAATATCACGTTCAATCTGGATAATTTTAAGTCACGACTCTCTCACCAACTTGCTTTCCAAATCGATGTCGTTGTCCATAATCAACATATTCATCACACGATCTTGGATGAGGGGGAATCCACATGTGTCATGTCCTTGGCTTGTTGGAAAGGCCTTAAATTACTTGGTTTTAATCAATCTCCCACCATGTTAAGATCATTTGATGGAAGAGGTTTCCGACCTCATGGATTATTACAATCTTTAGCCATTCAATTGGGAGGAAATTTTTTTATGTAGATGTCGAAGTAGTCGATGCTCTCATCGATTATAACTTGTTTCTAGGGAGAAGTTGGTTCTATGATATGATTGTCATTGCTTCATCTGTTTTTTGATGTGTCAAATTCCCCCATCAAGTTAAAATTGTGACCATTGATCAGTTAGATTACTACACCTCACATGCTTGCACTTAAACAATGAACAATATTCCATTTCTGGGAGACTCAAAAATTACTTATGAAAGTGTCGGGGTAGGTCTCCTGAAAGATTCTTCGCTCATGGTTACTTTCCTTACACCTCTTCCTCCAACCACACAACACATCACAACAATTAATATGATTTCGACTATGGTACATCAATCCTTCGAATCATCTGATCCATGGATCATACCTAGTCCCTTAGAGTTCGATACACTAGGTGACATTATGCCACTTATTCCTGCAGAGGCCGAATACAACGCCATTCAGTCTACTTCCCCTAGACTGGATGACCAACATTTTCTAGTGTCTACTTCATATTCACTACCATCGTAGTTAGATTCCCTATACTCCACTTTCAATTACATCCTACATATTTTTCCATAAAATGAATCTATTATGAAAATGCTTAGTATCGAGGAGGCACCATGGGATGAAAACCACCATCATTTGTCCTTTCTTCCGAGTTTGGATGAGATTGAGAAATATATTTCCTCTATCTTTCCTACCGATATCATCAACTCTCCCCAATATCCGATACTCACTCAAGATACCATCTCTAAGGAGAATTTTGGGAATATCTCTCACACAATCGTTGTTGACATATCCATAAAAGAAGGTATTGTGGAAAACATACAACTAGGTGCCAATTGTTCAACTGAAGAGGTTGAAACTTATACCGGATTTTTAAAATATTTTTCAACATCTTCACCTAGAGCTAAGAAGAAATGTCAGGGATCAATCCTTTGATCATTGTTCATGAAATCAAAACTTATCCAGGAGTCAAACCTGTGAGACAAAAAAATTTCCTGGTTCATCCCAAAAAAACCACAACAATCAAAGCATAAGTCAAAAAATTATTAAAATTTGGTTTTATTTATCTCATCCCTCTGACCAAATGGGTTTCCAACATCGTTATGATCACCAAGAAACAAGGGATAATTTGTGTTTGTGTCAATTATCGGGATCTTAATAAGGCTTGTCCAACGGACAATTACCCTACACCCTTTATCGACCAAATTATCAATAATTGATTTGGAAGGGTCATTTTCTCTTTTATGGATGGATTTTCTAGATATAACCAGATTGACATTTTACCAACTGATCAACACAAAACAACCTTCATATTCCCATGGGGGACTTTCACCTATAGGAAATTACCTTTTGGCCTTAAAAATGTTGGAACCACTTTTCAACGGGCTATGTCATATGTATTCCACAACATCATACATATTTTTGAACCTTATCTCGATGATTTTCCATCTCACTCGACTCATCGACGAGATCATATTGGTCATCTCAGGGCCATATTTCTTAGAATAAGGTTTTACAACATACGTTTGACCCCCCATAAATGCATTTTTATTGTTGAATTAGGGAGACTCATCAACTTCATAGTATCCAAAGATGGGATTAGGGTGGATCCCTTAAAAGTCAAAGCCATTCTCGCTTTACTCCCTCCCAACAACCTTACCCAACTGCAAAGTTTGCAAGGGAAGACAAACTTTCTCTATCGTTTTATATGGAATTATGATGAAATTACTAAAGGATTCATGAGATTGTTGCAGAAAGATGCCCCTTTCATCTGGGATGCAACTGCTCAATTCTCATTTGATGATCTCAAGCATGATTTTAAACGAATACACCACTTCTTCATCTACCCAACTATGCGAAAGATTACATCCTTTATTTGGTTTCCTCTGCTTCCACTATTGCTATGGTGTTAGTACAAGAGGTTGATGACGACACCAAACATGTTATATACTATTTAATTAAGATTCTATCAGGTTCCGAACTCTGATATTCACATGTTGAAAAGTTGTCTTTGGCAGCAGTTATTGTCATCCAAATATTTCACCACTATATTCTATTACACACTACCATAGTCATTGAAGACTCGAACCCCATGTACCATATATTGACTCGTCAAGTACTTGGGGGAAATATTTGAAATGTATTGTCATTCTCCAAGAATTTGATCTCGAGTTTGTCAAATCCAAAGCTAAGAAATCATTGGTTTTTGTGTAATTAATTTGTGATCTTCCCCATACTGATGAGAATACTGAGCCCAACGATTCCCTTCCCAATGAATCATTGTTCCTCATTAGTATGTATGATCCATGGTATGGAGACATTCTTCTCTACCTCCAGACCTAATGCTTTCAGCTTGGAATTTCATGTGATGAACGACATCACATTAGACACCATTCAAAGCACTACCTTATCATTGGCAACACTTTGTACTGTCATGGCACTGATATTGTTTTACAACGTTTCTTAACCCATGACGAGGTTGAACAAGTTTTAAATGACTGTCACCTTGGAGCTTGTGGCAGTCATCTTTCTGGCATTGCTTCAACCCAAAAAATATTACGTGTCGGGTATTTTTGGCCTTCCATATTCAAATATTGCATTGAGGCCGTTAAAAAAATCCCACCCTATCATATCTTTCAGAAGAATCACGTACCCATCCCACTCCACTTCATCCCATTGTCTCCATCAACCCCTTTCCCAAATGGGGTATTGATTTCATGCAATGTAAGCCTATCTCAGTCGGGGGCACGGTTATATTATCGTTGTCATCCATTATTTTACTAAATGGGATGAGGCTATGCCTACATTCCTTAACGATGGCCGAACTGAAACAATTTTTCTATTCAATCACCTCATCGCTCGATTTGGTGTCCCACAAGCTTGTAACTGATCATGGATCTCATTTCCAGAACCAGATGATGGGAGAATTGTGCACCAAGTTAGGTTTTCTCCATGAAAATTCATCCCCTTACTATCCTCAGGAAAATGGACAAGTTGAAGCCATCAACAAAGTCCTAAAAACCATGCTTCAATGTAGGGTAGGAGTGAACAAAACCTCTTGGCATTTGCATCTCTTCTCTACACTCTGGGCTTATCGAACTTCAATTAAAACTGCCACTAGATTTACACCCTTCCAGTTGGTTTACAGATTAGAAGCAGTATTACTGATCAAATGTGAGATTCCTTCTTTAAAACTCATTGTAGAACTCCTACCCCATACTTCTATTGAAGAGGAATGATTTTTATATCTAACAAATATGGATGAAACCCATCGTGATGTTGCTCTCATCAATGACACATATCAAAAACACATCAAAACTCAATATCATAAGTATGTCCAACCTCACGCTTTCGCAGAAGGAGATCTGGTCCTGGTCTATGATCAAGATCATGACAAAATTGGGGCAGGAAAGTTAGAACCCATGTGGCACAGTGAGTTATGATGGGTTTTTTCCCAGTGAGCCCTGAAATGGGCTTTACCTAAAGAAGTACTATGCATAAAATATCTTGCATGTTTCCTTTGTACATTATTGTACTATATTCTTTTGATATGGTGTGCCTTTACTTTTGTGTACATGAGTTTTGCCTCGTTCTTTAAAATATGATTATACTTTGCTTTGTAATTGGATGCGCAGATGTCATCATCATTTCCCATCTATTTCGGGTTTGCGGGTGGCGCTAGTCGACATAACCAGAATATCACTTCTGCATCTTGGATCATTTACCACTCTGGTGATTTAGTGATTTCATGAGGATTTTGCCTCGAATCTGCAACCAATAGCGTTGTTGAATATCATGTTGTCATTGGAATTTTAACTGAAGCCTCTTCTCTAGGTATATCTCAATTGATTATCAACCTCGATTCTCAACTCGTGGTCTGTCAACTAAACCTTGAATACGTTGTTCGTAATCCAATTGTGTTGCATCTCCATCTAAGGTTTCGTCATCTCGAAAGATCTTTTGAATTTCTAGAATATAGACATATATCAAGAGAACTCAATATGACCATGGATTCATTAGAAAATTATATGTTAGATTGGTATATTGAGCACAGATAAACATTTGGGACATGAAACATATAAATAAAAACATCACATAAAATAAAATAAAATTACAATATAAGTAGCCACCGCAAAACTCATTTATATATAAGCTTAGTAGCGAAAGTTTTTTTAAAATACATTGTACAAAAAGTACATAGCAGGGAAAAACATGTGCCTTTGTGCCCATAGAATCATCATAAAATACTAAAAGTTTTTGGAGACTCTACTCATCTCCCTGCACCACATTGTGCTCAGCTTAGCACATGATTGCTCTCACCACTCATTGCAGCAAATGACTAAGACCTTCAAGTACCCCAACTGTATGTATCTAAACATGTAAGGGTACATCTTATATCCTCATGGAAGGAACGCCTATGGTCAAACCACAAAGGTTCCTCTCTACCTCTTAGAGTCCTCCTACTCCGACATCAAGCTATGTTGTTTCTTGAGCATCTCCACGACATCCTAGTGTTGGAATCTATCTCGGACGTGATGCTCCTCTGTCTGCATGATGAAAATAAATGACTTAGATCCCTTGTTGTACAACCAAAAACATATAAAAAATAAAAATATTGTTACAAGGTTATGATCTTTCATACCTGATGCATCCCACTGTGTATCCTCAGGAAGCCCTGAATCTGCGTTCCCTTAAAGTCAACCCAAACATACAGGAAATCCTCTATAACCATAATTTTCCTCCTCCACGATGCAAAGAAGTCAACAGTAAATAGAAATGTCGAGGGTTCATTTCCCAACCTAGGTGAAAGACTTGTCCACTGCTCCATACGAGGCTCATTCGTGAGGCATGTTATCAATGCAAATTGCAGTTGCATCTGTGGAACTCGCTCTAGGAAAAATGAAACTAAGAAGGATTTGTACCCCAAAAAAATTTGCCTACTTGTTTGACACTTAGAGATATTCTCTTTAATATTCCTTAAAAACCCTGCGCTCTAATTAAAAATCATGGGCTCCAAGCACTAAATAGCATATGATATATGGGACTTGGAAGCAAGGTGGGCATTAGTACTTCCTGCCATTTTTGCGATAGCGAAGAGAATGGATCGAAGGGATAATTCCATCACATATTTATTGCCAATCCTTTCTCCTACCAAGCGTGATCCTGGTACACAATATTGGGCAACATATGCCTCTATCGGCCATGGAGTAGACCGATGTCCAGACAAAATAATAGGTTCTCCTCTCCTCGAGAGCCCCATCAGGAAATACACGTCATACATGTCAATCTCAAGCATGTGTGATCCAATCTAGAATGATTTCTTATCATTATCCCATAACCCAATTAAATACTCGAGTAAAAGAACTTATTTTCTCATTTTTTGTAGCTTGAAGTACTTCAACAAGCCACAGTTTCGTAGAGCTTCCCTTGCTTGAGGATCTTGTAAGGCAACCATGTCATCAAATTCATGTTCTCTTTCTTTCCATTCAATCATGATAGGTTATGTGCAAACCTGCAAATTCATAAAATAATCACATTAGCTAAGTTTTCAAAGAAAATAATTGTCTTTTTATAGCCTAAAAATTTTTAAACAATTAATTTTTGTGCCCAGCACTCCTTAGAAGGAAAGAATAGAGCGCTGACGCTCCCCAAAGGAACAAAATTAAAAAAAATTAAAAATCGTGCTCGCGCTTTGTTCTTGCCTTCTAAGGAACGTAGGCGCAAAAATTAATTTATTTATTTATTTTCAGGCTGTAAAAAGGCAATTATTTTCTTTGAAAACTTAGCTAATGTAATTATTTTATGAATTTGCAGGTTTGCACACTAATCATGATTGAATGGAAATAACGAGAACATGAATTTGAAGACATGGTTGCCTTACAAGATCCTCAAATGAGGGTAGATCTACAAAACTGTGGCTTGCTAAAGTACTTCAAGCTACAAAATATGAGAAAAGAAGTTCTTTTACTCGAGTATTTGATAAAATTATGGGATAATGACAAGAAAACGTTCCAGATTGGATCAAACATGCTTGAGATTGACATGGATAACATGTATGTCCTAACAGGGCTCTCCAGGAGAGGAGCACCTATTCTTTTTTCTGGACATCAGTCTACTCCACGACCGACAGAGACCTATGTTGCCCAGTATTGTGTACCAGGGTCACGCTTGGTAGTGTCCAAATGATTTTTTTTGTCTTGGTATAAGGGTCATTAATCCAAGCGAAAGTTCACATGTCCAGAGGGGAATATTTCCTTAACAGATGGTTAGTAGAGGCAAGATGGACTTGTCTAAAGTAGAGACGGATTTAACAATTTAAGGATTCTAGTGAATAACTAAAGGTGTGGAATATGGGATGAAAGAATGAGTATAGCCAAAATGAAGAGCATTAAGGAGTATAACACCACCAAGAACAAAGTGTTCTTTCTATAGAAGCAATGTGTGCTAAAATAAGTCATTGTAAAACATGATAGTTGCTGCAAAATGTGGCAGTGGTTACAAAATAAATTGTGGGTGTTAGAACTTTTTACCACAGATCATGTGGAATCACTCTTGGCTAAAAAACTCCCCAAGTCAATGATGTGTAGCTGAGAGTGATAGAAAATAGAAATAATCAAGAAGAACTTTGTCCACATCTATAAAAGGGGATCCAAATGGCACGTTGAAGAAGTAACTCATTATTGAGTGGAATATGAAAGGTCATGATATAGAAGAAGAATTGTTGGGAAGAGATTGATCTCAAGCTATAAATGAAAAAAGAACAAATTAGAAATGACAAGGCATGGGCATTGGTAGCTGAAGTAGATGCATGAACAAACCATTTGGGAGCTAAAGACAAATAGCTTGATGAAGATGAATAAACACAATATTCATGATGAAGAGAAGGTGGTGGCTTGAATAAGAATATAGGTATCTTGAGAGGAACACGACAGTAGTAATGGTTGAGGTTGTTGTGGCTTTGAGCCCAGAAAGTAACGAAATTGTAAAATGATATGCAACCATCGAGCCATTGTTCATACTATGTGTAAGTGAATGAAATAAAGAGAGATAGAGAGGTTGAATGTTGAGACACTAGTTTTTACCTTTGGGTTTCCACGTATACACTTGTGCATATGTGCTATTGAATATATATGAATATATTGTTGTGTATTTAACAAAGTTACCAACTTAACGAGAACTCCCCAGAGTTCTTGTTTTTTTAGAGGTCACATTTAGTGGCTATTTTTATCTCTGAATAAAAAAGTGGTGCTACTAGTAGCACCATTTTTTTTGGGGGGGGGTGGAGGTTAAACTTTTGACTTGTTTGAAATCACACCATTGACAATCGATATCATTGCGAACAAAAGCCTTAAAATTGACCCTCAAACTGAAAAGAGATGTTACGAGTAGCACTTCTTTTTTTTGAGTTAAAATTACCAATTAATTAACATCGTGGGTTCGACAACTAATGTCATCGTTGATAAAAAAAAACACAAAATCGACTCTTAAACTGTTGCTTCAAAATTTATTTATTAACTAACTTTATTTTGTATAATTTACATTTAAAATAAATAAATTGAAAAAAATAACCTCTGCAAACAAGTTAAAAAATAAAATAAATGAAAAAACCCACCTTCAACA